>JAHZMU010002565.1:0-29320 GCA_027743725.1 Rambutsinella grinnellia | reverse complement strand
TTTCAGAAATTTGACAATAAGCCATTCACTTTTACAACACTTTATTTCATTTCTCCTTCTATGAAAGAGGAGAACATCGTCATATTTATAATAGCTTACGCTGGGTTACATACTAACTTATATTTTTCTTGTACAAGATGTTATAAAGAAAGGGAATATCGATGGATATACACCATCCATGTCTTGTAAACTGCGCTTCATCTTGCATTTATTATTATTATGCACTTTTAAAAGTTACACATGCACTCGTTCCAACTTGGATCTTGTCCCCAATTTTATTCTATAAAATGCTGCACTTTGCCTTACATTTTGCTGTGAGGATTTATTGTGCGGTTGATTGTTATACAGTTGGAGATTGATATTAAAGCTGAATTGTTTGGGTTGCTGACGAAAATGCACTTTTCCTTCTCTCTCTCTGTCGCTATTATGTAAGAAGCAAGGACTCGACCTTTGTCACAATAACAATGAGTCAAGTCATTTGACGTATTTTAGAAATTATTACTCTCATTGTAAAATAGGTTGATGGTAGAAGTGAATGGCTTATTGTCAAATTTCTGAAATAATCTAATCCAGTGGAATGGGCAGTTTGACTTTTCCAGGAAATGAATTCCGGTTTTAGGGGTCTAACTCAATTTCATTATGAAATCGAAGCACTGCTAAAAAGACATGATTCGGGAAGGAATTTTCAGTTTAAATAACTAAAACTACTTATTATATAACATTCATAATAGGATTCATAAAATTCATAGGATCGATTTGATGTTAGCTTTACAACGAAGGGAAATGGAATCTTCTATGGAACGTTCAAACATTCATTGCACTTTCCGATATAAAATATAGAGAAGTGGAGGGTAGAGGTAGAGGGTGGAATTTGTTGGGAAAAGCAGATATATGCTACATAGCTTATTTTCTAAAGGGAAATTCGGAAAGGATGGTAAGTTTGATATTTCTTTGTAAATGGGAGGAACACTTAGCTACAGGCATGTGAACACTTTGTGCAAATTTTTCTACATGTACGGTTATTACAGCTTCATTGATTCATTAAAACCTCTACCAATAAGTTTGCGTGAATTGGGCAAAGAAAAATTTCATGTCCTGGTCATCATCAAATGGGCCAAGTGAAGAAATATATTTAAGAGAGCGTATGCTTATACTCAAAAGTATGATGTTTCACTGGTTTTCCTTCTTGCCAAACGGGATTTTCAGGAAAACTTACTTGTAGCCCCTTAATATCTATTCTCCCTGAAGTTTGCTAGCTACTAGTGCTATCAACTCCGAACAAGCTGTTATTACAAAGGCTAGAGAAGAACGGGAAACTTAACGAGTTTCCAAAGGGAATGGAGAAGGATGGTCACATACGTACAGGAAAGAGAGCAACAAAAACAGTTAGGAAAGCTGTCCACGGAACGCACGAATAAAAAGTAATAATTTAAACAGAAATAAAACATTAGGTAATAGAAAGGAAGCATAAATTTATCAAGGGAATTTGGAGTCGAATTTATTGAAGAGAATAACTGCAATAATAGATGAGTCAGTTTTAAAAAGAGCAAAAATATGCCGCAAGTGTAGTAGGAAAATCGTAGGAAAAAAGGAGAAAATCATTGGATGTTTAAATGGAAGGATAAAGTATTCTTGTAGCTCTGGTAGGGCTGGCTGATGGTGGTCGTACTGAAAATGAAGGAATATTATTCTAATAGAAAATGGGAAGAATTCATGTAAAAGTTCTTTGAGAAGAGAAAGGAAGGGAGAGCTATCCATCGTCTTTCTTCATGGGATCGCAGGCGGAGCGCCTACTTACAACAGCTTGCCAGCTTTTTTCCCTGGGCCGATTCGATTGTGTAAGAAGTGCGAAGGGAGAGATGTATAGAAAATGGAAGAGAAGGTTTCGGTGGAGAGATGAATGACAGGACAGAAATGTTTCCTAAGCATAGTCGCGTCTAACAAAACCGTCACGAACGTGAAATTTTTTTCTGGAGTATTTCTCCTTGAAATCGTACTTTAAACCGTGAATGCATGTACAAAAAAAGCTGCAAGTCTAATGATCATCCTGCGAGATCTATGCTCATCAGCGAAACAAAAATGTTTTTAAAGCAGAAGCACAATACTTTACACAGGTTCATTTATACTCTGAAAGTTTCTCATGGAGAAAACGAGCAAAAAAACTTGTGCAAATCAACATTTTCCAAGAGTCCTATTAGTCCTATAGGCTTTGTCTCTGTTGGATGAGTGGGGAAAGGATGAGATGATTTTAAACCTAAGGAACTAAAAAAGTGCCTATAAAATCGTATTATGCTTGCTCGTATAAGATGCAAACGGTAACGAATTGTCTTTGAAATTAATGAGAATAATCATGGTTATCAAGCATGTGCATCCCCGTGCAAAATTATATATTTTTTACCACTACATCGGCAGCATTATTAAAGCGAACTAAAGTTCAAGATCCTGCTCTTCATGAGAATAATGCAGAATTAAAATGTGCCAGAGGCACTATAGGGCATTGTTGAGCTTGGCGTTTCTTGTAATTCATTCTTCCGTTCTTAGCCATCATTATAGTACCATTTAAAATGATTCATTTTTATCGTTATATGTAATTCTAAAATCTATTCGATTAATCTAAGCCTAATCCAAAATAACGATAAGTGAACATGAGAATAATCTATACCTTTTGCTTTCTGCTTTTCATACTGGAACCCTACTCTAAATGGTGTTTTTATGATTGCAAATCCGAATTCTTTCAAATATGTCACTATTTAACTAAAATTGTTCTGTATTGCCAATGAATTACGTAGTTTCAAAAGATTGCTATATTTATACCTAAGCATAGGGTACCTTATCATAGATATTTTTGGCAAAATTACTAAATAATACTATTAAGTATCGTATCAGTACTGTTATCAAGAAGGACGGATAATATTTAGATTTATTACAACAGAAAAGAGAAACTAAACAACTACTACTTCTTATTCCAAATATCATAAAACATCAATTTCAATCTATTCGTTTCAAAAAGTTTACTTTTTTTAATGGTTCAAATGTAAATCGAAAATGAAACGTTACATAAAAGCTTTGCTCATAAACAAATAGCTCCAAACTTTAAAGGCCAGTCGTGCTGGTGGTGTTGGTTGCAGTAGAAGAAATACTGGAGATGCTGCCTTCGACACTTCCGCTTGACCGGGAGCTGTTACTTTCCATATCTTCGGGTCGGCCTTCAGCAAAGGCACTCGAAGTAGATTGAGAATTTAATTCTTGTCCATTTCCCATTCCAGCTTGGTTACCTGGCTCAGTTTGGATGGGCGGAGTCTTCGTTATATCCATTTGATGACTTAATTGGAGGCTCAGAATGTGTCCGAAGGTTGGAAATGTTTTCTCCGCGAACTCGAGCAATGGAACAACTCGTCTTTGTACAGGTTCCCGTTCAACTAATTTGAATCCCAGAGCTTCATAATCCACTTTCTTTTTCCACTCTGGAAGAAACTCCCTTGAGCTCCTTGCTCGTTTCGGTCTCGAAGGTCCCTCATTCCGCCCTAGATTTTCTTGAGATGTATGGTTGTCATTCAATTCATCGTTACTGCCTGCACTAGTAATGCTACTATCATCCCCATCAAACAGCACATCACTGTTGAGTCGCTGGTTTCTTGGACCTCGATTAAACGGTTCTTGAACTCTAGCTCTTGCACGGGATCCGCCAATCCAGTTCATCTTGAAACTCTACAAGAAAACTGCTAGAAAAGTTAAATAAGCAAAGCAGAATAAATGGGAAAACGCCAGCATTTGTTGTCCCGATTGACTCTCCTCCTTGAGATGCTTTTTCCTAATATCCTAATCACCTAATAATATCCTAGTTTTTAGTTTCTTCGCGAGTATGCATATAAATAAAATACTTAAAAACAATTATTTGGCGACTTAATCGGACATTTGAAAAAGTAAGGCAAGTTTATTGAAAAAAGAGAAACAATACTATGAAAAACCGGCAACAAATACTCGCCTTAACCCCCATTGCCCTCAATTAAATAATTTTATACAAATAAAATATTTTATAAAGTGATGTATCCATTTGGTTAAGCCGTCTTTGAGCCACTGTGATTTGCAGAGATGTAATGATACAGAACGATTAGAAGGAATAGGCCCGCCCCCAATAAGTTGGCACAAACCGCCAGCTGGACATCAGTAATCATTTTGGTTTTGTTTACTCACCACGCCCACAAGAATCAGATTCTAGAAACAGAAAAAAATGAAAATCAGAACACAAAATGTAATTTCTTTCCTGACACTGAGCATCTTCTTCTATCAATATCAATCAATCTTTTATATTTTGGCAAATTAAAATGATTACCTTAAAAAGAATTTGTTGACTTGGGACAAAATCCAACGCGTTCCTCGAAACCGGGCTTGGAATCACTGAATTTCCGTTGTAATCCTGTTTAAAACACAAATTAAACAGTTAACGATGATATTACAATCAACCGGTCACTAAATAACAAGCAGGAGAATAGAAGGAATTAATTACTTTCGCATCGACAGGTGACGTGGAGTAGCGAAAGCTGGAACACTGCAAAAGCCTGTCAACCAAATGAGCGCTTAAGCGCCACTTGGGCCAGCCTTTGTGGGGCAAAGTAAGACACATAAATGCGTATAAAATTTTTAATAGGCTCTTCTGGAAAATCAATTGGGTGAAAGCTAAAGTTGAGCTGCTCAACTAGCATTTTTGATGATCTATTCTGATTTAGATGACAATTTCATAAAAAATTAAGAAACAATTAATTTATACGATACTCCTTTTCCCTTTTATTTGTATTTGTACAAATACTTAATTTTACACGATACACGAGCACATATTTTGACAGGATTCATATTCCCATTTTTACGGCAATTAGTAACGCGACGGATTTAAATAACTAATAATAAATAAAAGCTTACAGTTTTTGTGTATTACACAGAGACAATTTTTGGTTTTACAAATGTGCACATGCCATAAAAAAGGCTGTGCTTTTATTAAAATTTGGTTTTTAGACACCATATAAATAGGCATATTGCACAGTAAGTTAAAGAGGATGCGAGTTGAGAAGACGATGTTTTAGGAACGAAATCTCAATCCAAACGATAAGCTATTAGCTTGTATTTGCAACAAATTAAAGTTCGTTTAGAAGTAATTTTTAACAAAAACAAAGTGAATCAACAATAAATAAATAATTAACTGAATGTTTTACTTCTGTTCAGAATTCAATAGCTTAAGTTATCTACAGTATATTATGTATGGATTTCTTTTTTCGCCAATTTACTACAGTCAACTTGCTTGTAATAAAGTTTAAAATCTTGGGAGATAAAACTACAGAAATGATTTGGGTAAATTATTAACTCTGACTCTGGGACACGGCAGGCTGTCCGGTTGGGTTATTTGGATCGTACATTCGAATAAAATTTTCGGGAGCACTTGAGGTCGGTGTAGAGTTAGCCACAGGATTAAAAAGTGCCGCGGGTCTTGGATGGTAGTTAGCAGTTAGTGGAGGAGGAGTTTGGAAACCTCCAGGAGCTCCAGTAGACATTGGAGGAGGGGGAGGAGATTGTGGTGATTGAGGCATACCCCAAGCAATGTTTGGTGGAGCTTGTGAAGCACTTGTTGACGTAATAGGGAGACCAGGCTGTAGCGGAGGCATCATTAAAGGTGCGGATACTGTGATCGGAGGCATTCCAGGTATATCTGAAAATTGAAATTAAATTGAATTATTAATAACTAATTCGAATATTTAGTTTTTATATAAATCATATGAAAATTTACATAATTAACTCTGTTACGCTTCTAATTCAAGGCTAGTTTTACGAATTTTTTTTACACGAATTCATGAAATATTACGGACTTGAAGTTACACTTACTCAATGGTGTCGTTATTGTTTGAGGGGAAATAGGTGGTGGCATGGAAGATCCTGATCCTTGATGCGGTTGTGATCCTGAAACAGGTAAAGATGGGGACGATGGCTGAGTTTCATGTTCATGTCCCAACCGTTGGCCAGCCCCATCAATTCCAGTACCGTTGACCTCAGCAGTAGCAGGTACTTGAGGCGTAAACAAACTTGCAGCACTGGCAGATACAGTTTGAGGACTTTGATGTTGAGAATCTGGAGGAGCCGTTTGACCTGTGATTAATGGGCTAGGTTCAGAACCTGGATTTATACCTAAAGCGGACGAAAACGTCTTCTTGGGCCTGTCCTGTCCGGAGTCATTGCTCGCCATACGTTCTCGAACCAAGTTGTGCGGAATTCGGTGCAAATATCCATACCCGATGCCACATCCCAAGCTGCAAGTTTAAGAATAAAATTAATACCAAATATTGCATAGTCTTAAGCATTTTATTGCTTAGCTCAAGATTCTATTAATTTTAAAAGTCATTCAGCGTCTTATGACGCAGCAACTACCTGCCCTCCCCTCCCCAATTGGGGTCAGGAATAATAATGACATCTCTACATCTGTCTGTATCCACATTATACACATATAGCTTTAGTTGTCTTCCCAAGTGAGCTTCGACCAAACTAAAGAAGTCCTCAGATTCATGAAGCACCGAATCGGCTCCAATCACATAATCTTGGTATGAATTCAACCCTGCCTTTTCAGCTGGAGAATTAGGCTGTATCTGTATATTTCACAAGATAACATAATATAAACTTTCAAATTTCCAACCACTATTGTTGTATTTACAATTCATTAAAGTAATATCTTACATCCAAAATCCTCCAAACATTTTCCGCAGCATTTTGAACATTTAAAAGGATTGCATTAAGTCTCATTCTTCTAACAGTTAACACATTCCATAATGCTTATCTACTATCCCCAAAAGGCCGACAACTCACCTCCAAGCCAGCTCTACCCCCGGGGCTATTTTCTTGGACTCTAAGGACATGATAACCTTCAGTTCCTCCACCCGGCACTTCAACACTCTGACTTCCACCCATTTCCAAGGCACAACTGACAAGATGGAAGAACCTATAACATTCCACAAACAAGAAATACTTGTCAACTTTGACATTTCGTATTTTAACTCCAAAAATATCGACTTACCTTTTACTTTGTCTTTCACCAAACCACTATTATGACCTACTTCAAACTCTTACTATTTATATTATTGTTTGTTTACTAATATCTCCAACACAGATGTTTGCCAAAAAAGTAAGACAGTTTAATCGATGTTCAGTCCCGTCACACGTCACCTCTCTGGCCTCTACTCAAACATCCGCAGTGCTTAACAAATTGTCGCACCTGTTCCAGTCCTTTTACTCCAAAAACACTTCCGGGGAGAAACTGATCGATTTGTCAATTCTTCGGTGACCATCTAGTCCTGCTGATGATAAAATAGACAGACGGGGACTGAGTGAATTTGACTTGATAATGTTATACAAGTAGCTCGTTTGGTTTTGGCTCCATCTGTGCATCAATTGGACACGTCACCTGGTCCATTGTGAGTATGGCTTGGGCTATGCAAAAAATTTCTTCTGCTATTTTTTGCTTTCTATAGATTATGCAGGAGCTTGATGAAAAGTGACGTGACTCGGATGACTTTTCCTAATTTTCTTTTTCTTCTCACTTTCTTTAGTTTCTCCTTAAGTCGGATTTTGTGACCCGTGTCGATTATGAAACTGAAAAGCTTTTAGGTAATTAGGGCCTAGTCGGACGAATTAATTCATTTCTTCCAAGGAATTTTCTCGAAGATAAATAAAACTTTATTCAACAGCAATCTTTTATATTATTTATTACATAATTAATTCACAGCACCACATCTTTAACTTACATGGTCGATAATTCTCTAAGAATAAGTTAATTGAGAAAAGCTGTGATGGATTTCACAGTATTTTTTTACGTCAAAAATGCAACTTAAGTTGTACAAAAATTCTAACTCGCGTGCATTTTAAGTACAACAAACCCTTTAAAATTAGACAAAAAAGTACAAAATTGTTTATACATTTGCAGAAACTTAATTAATTGGACCACATTAAAATGCACACAGAAAAGTTAAATACCGACTTATTAAAGCTACCTGTCTCAGAATAAAGGGAAGAGTAATTAAAAATAAACGTTTTAAATAGCTTTTTTTATTTGATTAAAAAGTGGTAACCGCCAGCAGTATATTTTGATAACAAATTGAACAATTAGATCTCTCCCTTGACGCGGTTATATAAGCATCGCAACTTTTCTTCTAAGTTCGTGTCTCCTGAAGAAGAGCTTTTGAAGTATCTCCACTTGTGCTTCCAGCAGTTGGTGGAGAAGCAGGTCCAACGCTGCTCCCCTTCCAGTTATGATTACTGTAGAATTTTTGAAAGAAATAGGCGATTGTATTTCCTTGCTCTTTAAATTACTAATATTTCGAGTCTTAAGATGCGATTAGAATTTCACATAAATTTCACAGCATTTTTACACGCTCTCTACTAACATGCTAATAGAAATCTCGGGATTAACTATTACATGAGTGCAAGAAATACGTTATGTCGAAGAATTTGGTAAAATGGTGACAATCATTGTGTTCAGTGAAGCATGCGTGCCTTTCCTTTCATTACAAGTTCATCTCACCTAATGTGAGTATTGTTAAAACCAGTTGCTTTCTAAGCTCAAATGTTAGTGCTCTGCAAGTTATTCTTAATTATTAATTTCTTTCATAATATCAAAGATATACATAATTTATCCTGCTTTAAAATGTGGAGATTTATAATTACTTGCAAAAATATTTGAAATCATCTGAAATTGAGCATACAAACGTGCCCTTTTTACACCGTGCTTGGCTTTCTTTATGTTTCGTGATGAGACTTGCCGAAAAACACTTCCACAACCATGAAAGATACGCAATGCATCTTCCAGAACGCTTCCTTATTACCCAAAATTAGTTAGTATTGTGACGTGCTTATATAATACGGTTATATAGTGTCGGTCTTAAACGATACCGTGTACAATTTGCAGAATGCTCATATTCCCATTAATTCGTGCATACATATCTTTTCATGCAGAAAGTTACTTTTCCTAGAGTGCAATTTTACCCTACGATCAGTATATGTGGCCCAGAATGAAGTTTTAGTTTTCAAGACGAGTAACCTAATTAGAAACTACGGATGCCTAAGAAATTCTCGCAGTATCATATCAAGGTGGTGGGCGTACTACTACTGACTGTTCTTTAGGTCCTCGCCCAGCTTCCACATCGTTCTGATGACCACCGCTTTGTCTATATCGACCGGCAGCCGTAAGTGTAAGAGAATCCGCGTCTCCATTCTGCTCTTCTTTATTCCTCCCTATTAGTCCCGATACGTATCTTGCAGTAAGGGATGCTGAAACTGCACCAACCAATGCCCCGGCAGAAACGTCACTCCAGTGATGCTAGAATATGAAAGAAAAAGTTGTTATTTCTGGATTTGGAAAACGAATATTGCAGTCCTTCACCACTGATTTGAATTTATGAGTGGGTGAAAATTTACAAGACACTTGTAAACTCAAGTTTCAAGTACGACTATGTATAGTTTATATTATATAAAAATCCCACGGGTGTTCTACTAAAGTAAACAAACACAAGTTTTTGTGCTAATGCATCACTTGAAGCTTCATCTCTCGAGGCATGTCAAATGTCTTATGTACTCATACAAGAAACTAGGAATAAATGCAATCAATTGCAAGCTAAAAACTTTGAAAGTTTACCTTGTTATCCATCACACGAGAAAGAGCTGTGTAGTAGGCGAGCAACATGAGAGAAAGTTGAACTCCGCTCTTCAACAGTCTCAAAGCACTTCTGTTGGCACGCCATTTCACTTGAATATAAATGGCAACGTAGAGCATAGTAAATGCTGAGAAAGACGAATGTCCTGAAGGAAAACTGACTCGAGATTCCTTCGCATCATCGTTTGATTTGATGCACACATAATTCTCGATATATCTGTGGCCATAAACTGTAAAAAAGAAAATAAGTTTTGCATCAACTCTCCCCTGTTCCTTCACTTCTGCCAGTAAAAACCAATTCATTTCTTTCATTGCCCCATTTCCTTTCAACAGCAGAATTTCGGACAGTGAGCAATAAATAATAATGCAAATTTGGATTTCTTCTCTGTATAAAAGCAAGATATTTCAGAAGGGAAAGGAGCATTTAGGATAAAAGCATGTTCAACATTATTTGTTACGCATTTCCACAGATTTATCATGCGCATTTATGTGAAAGCATGACAAGCCGACATTACTTTTCACTTTCTCCTTTTCCATCAACAAAAGAGTCAAATTTGCATAAAGAATTGCTCCGCTTTATTGAGCACAGATAAGAGAATGAGTGATGATAGAACTCACCACTGCAATTGCTTAAATCAATGTCTGGTCCACAAACATCAAGGAAGTTTGGTCTCAGTCTCCCCATGGAATATTTGCCAATATCGGTTACAAGCTGGGATGCTGCACAACCAAATAAAAAGTCGATTAGACTTCTGTACATACTGATAAACCAAAGGGGGACTGGGCGTGTGAGAAATGTGCCTGATCCCCGATTCCGCTGAAGTCGGTATTCTGTGATTGTTATCTGAAATTCAGAATTAATTAGAAAAATTAGCTATTTGATAGACAATGCAATTCAAAATGTTCATCCCGTATTACATCCATACACAGGCGTATTTTAACAAATTAATAAGAATGATCTACGTTTTGACAATAATTCCAGTAGCAGGAAGCAAATATATATATCAACTTATGGAGAAAACTCTTTTCAGATAGCAAATTACTTAATCTACTTTAAACTGGAATAACGATGAAGGTTTTAGATATACCATTAATTAACTTTACTTTGGGGAAAGAAATTCATTAAAAATTGTTAAAGGACATGCTTTTCTTAAAGAAAATACTTGAAAAAAGAATTTCTCCAAATTCGCTATAACATGCAATAGTCAGAGTCAAGCACGGATAAGGAAACTGCATCTCTTGACATTAAAAATTCATGCTCATATCATTACGTGTGACTGAAGAATGGCTGTGAAAGGTTAAAACTAATCTAAAATAATGTTTTTTCATTCCACTGACCACAATAAAAGGGATGGTGAAGCTATAAATGTACAAGAGCCAGTTAGGGATAGTAGAGTCTTTGAATCTGTAACGGATTGTTTCGTCCTCGCAGAAGAAACCTCGTCGTGTTGGGGTTACGGCGACCAAAAATACGAGGAGTAGGATCCCACCTTTATCAATTATCCGAAAAGTTTATGTTTTTAGACTGTTTTGCAGAAAAAAAGTGCTACTCTACATAAATAAATCAATGTCTGGAGTTTGCTCAAACTTTAAAGTAACAAAATTGTTTTCAAACACGAAAGATGTTCACATTTTCCTTTCTATCCGTAATGCATTGATAGATTTTACAAAAATTGTTTTCCATTTCCTATTCTGAAGCCCTTCTTGGGGGGCAAAGTGAGGACGAAATCAACCCACACAACTGCCTTCTAAAACCTTCAGATTGAGTTGAATTGGCGATCGAGTTTGTAGAAAGGAAACGGGAGAGGATCATCGTCAGGAAATGGTTGAAGGTTTAAAATGTTTATTGCTTGAAAGGTTTAAAGGGTATCATATTTCACTACAAGTGATGGTCATCATAACATGGCCATTCCCAATATGGTTAACATAAGCCATACAATATAAGGGATATAATTTTTGTTAGTTTGTTGGTGACAACATTTAGTGCTACAAGACATGGGTTGTGTAAGAAGGTGTTAATGCAACATTACACAGTAAATTAGTTTCGACCAAACAGACATTGACAGAATTGAGCACACAAAAATCCAATTAATATTTGTGAATGTGACAAAGAGCAAGTGACCGTGGTGAAAGAGATGAGGAGACACGTTGCTGCAAGTGACTTGGAGTTGAACTTGGTGTAGGTTATTCGAGGATATCGAATAGACTCATCCGAACAGAAAAAGCCTCGTCGAAACGGTGTGGTGGTCTTTTCAATGAGAACCATTACGCATCCCACTGTGTTTCAACCCATTTTATTTTACAGGAAGATGAAGGACCATGGATTCCAGCAATCCCACAAATTGCAGACAGAACATACAAAAACATGAGTATTGACAGAATGATCACGTAATTCTCCTTAATTATCTGTAGTCATTTCTATAACCTAATTAAGTCTAGTATCACAATTAAAGATACTTTCAGCCAACGTCCTCATCAAGTTTTCACACTCCTCATAAGCTTCATGCAATGAAAATGAAATCCGAGTGTAAGTCTACGTTTTTCACACATAGATGGCTAGCTGCTAAGATGGCAAGAAAAGTCAAGGTTGATTCAAACGTGTTTTGTTGGCGCTAATTTAGGCAACGGGATGGGGTTACTTGATAATTTATTGTGCATACACTTTGCCAGCTTCGGAGCTATCTCCATCTCTTGCTTACAAGCAGAGTCTGACATTGCAGTGTACAAGCATTATGGGCTGTGTGAAAACTTGATGAGTTGGCTGAAAGTATCTTTAATTGTGCTAGTATCAAATAGCCAAAAATATTTGGAAAGATATTTTATCTGATAGGTAGAGTATAGAACCAACGTAATACAATTTATTACTGTTTTCTACTTAAATTTTCACATTTACCTACTTGTACTCAGCAGTTAATAGCTTGGAAATCAAATTAAAAATGATCAATTTATATGCTTCTAGTCTACCTCTGTTTTGCCATTAATTGCCCTGATAATTCTAGGAAATACAAAATTTTCAACTTTCACTTTATCCAAAAACACGTAAAGCAAGTACACAAAAGGAGTAGGGAATAAAACATGCTTTATAATCAGTACTCAACTAAAACCTTTGAAGTAGCGTAATAAAAATCAACCATGATGAGTTTCGACCTGAGCAAATACAAATTAGAAAGTACAACTTTTCACCAGGTACCAACTACTACAATTCTCCCTAGTTTTTACACACCAAATTGATTGCGATGAGGACAAAGTAAGTTAAGTTAAACAAACTGGTTAGGAGCACTTGAATCACTCTCTGTCCCTTTCATCCTGCCTAGTTAGCTTAATTTAGTTTTAATCTAAATTCATATTCAATGCCGTTCCTATTCCTATCTAATTCCCCAGCATTTCTCCATTTGTTAGATAAATCTCTTCTGCAACTTTTACGCCTTGTGATTCTACGACTTTTATATTTACAGGAGATTCCTTCTTGCACTCTTTATTGCGACAGAATTTATAGTTTCCCATAAACCTACTTTTTAAAGACTTGTGGAAAAGTCACGTTTTAGCGTTAAAACGAAAAAGCGAAATTCTACTCTCCCTTCAAATGAAATGGTAGAAAGATCAGGTATCCTAAATAATATAGTATGTGTGCCCCTACATAAATCTATTATTAAAAGTTAAGATTAATAGTGAGCTTTCCTTTAGTTGAGTTTTGATTAATATGTATGATGATATTTCCTAACTCCAACTGGATTAGTTTGTCAGGGTTTGCCCGTTTTGACACGCCCTTCAAGTTAAACTTTTAGAAAACTTGTCAAACTGCCAGCTTTATCTCCAGCAAAAACAACGACCAACTACATAATCCCATACAAATCTATATCTTTCAAAAATGAATTATTATCTGAATGAAATGTAAGAATACACATGTGAATGCTACTAATTCCGGGCCAAAAATCTACTTTTACTTTTGCCCGAAATAAAAACACGAATATGAACATAAAATGGCACTTTCGTTTTTGAAAACTAACTCAAGAAAAAGTTCCAATTTAAAATATAGAAAGGTTCGGGTGCAACTTAAATTGATTTCAAACTCCAGACATATATTAGCATAAATTGTAAAATTAATTTAACTACTTTAATCATAATAGAATAACTTACCTGTGCTCAACGTAAGGAGATCTATAAGAACCGTCGTCCATTTCACTGTCACTTCCCCCATTGTTCTGTGAAAAGAATATTTGCTTTTAAAATCATTCTTTATTTCAATCGAGTTGTAATTCCGGTCGGTTGAATGATCTTTTATTTTAATCACTTCCATGCTAAAGTTTTCCATATAAAATTGATTTTGCTACAATTAATTTAAAGATTCAATTCCAGAGAAAAAAGCAAGTTATAGACTGGGCAACTAGGATTGCTTCTCCTCTCTTTTGAACTATGATTAAGGCCAATCGAATAAGCACATAATGTTTGATATGTTAAAAATCATGTGCTTAGGCTTTGACAAATCCATTGATCATGAGGTTATCTCCTAGCTTTGTAATGAACTTGTGATTGTGAGCAACTGAACCTTATGGTGTCAATGAGTCATTTAGCGTCACTCATGGAAAACGATAAGATAAAATAGACAGAGAACACAAGTTCATTTTGTAGTAATTGTACACAATAAATTTCAAAAGAGAACGATAAGAAGCAGATTGGGACATCCCACGCGTATGTTTTTATTTAAACATTAAGGCACCAAGCCAGAGAATGAAGTCCTCCACCATTAACCGCATGTAAATGTTTTATTCTTGTTTTAAAGTTAAATGCAAAGACGCAAAGATAATTACTTTTACCGTAAATATTCAAAAGGCTGCTCATTTACATAGACCTGTACTTCTGCTTCTTTGCTTAATTTAATGAATGTGGTTTGTTTCAAACACAAGCCAACTTGGAAGCAGGTACAACTACGCGTAGGAAACTTTATATCCTCGCTTAAATAATAAAGCTCTTTGGAAAACTTTAAGCCTCGCCTTGTTCTTAAAGCCCAAACATGAATAAATTGTTTGAGTCTGAGTACATGAATTACTGTAGTCAAACCGTAATTTACATAGAGTACAGTGGAAAATAACTTTTCCTTACCTTACTTCTTTCCTTCCTTGCCTCAAACCTTTTTTCTCTAATCAACAATTCCTTATCTGGGACTCAGAACTTTGTGTTGACGTTGACGTTGAATTTTTCAGGGACACGTGTTTCCTTCTCCCTCTGAACACTTTTCCCTCTGCTTGTCTCTCGCCTTCCAGTCTCACCGCATATGAACAGCTAGTCCTAATAACTTCGACTTCCTCTGAAGAACTGAGGAGGGCTTGCGATATTTCTCCAGAGAAATAGTACACGGGAGCGTAAACCTCTTGCTAGCTAAGCTGTTCTTGTGGATTTTTCTCTGTTGTGAATCTTCTTAGCTTATCATGTCAGTCTGTCCGTTACACAATTCATCCATTTCAGCAGTTGAATGTGTGTACCTTTCCAAGGTAAAAAAGGGAGCAATTGGGTTGAAATTCTTTACCAGCAGCAACGGCAGCAACCTGAGACGAACAAGGAAGGAAATGAAAATGAAAATACATATAAGCATAGTGTGGCGATATGGGTGATGATGATAACGAAACATATAAATATCCACAATCCACAACTCGACAAGTTCTCTTGAGACTAAAGCTTTGCTTTTTCACTATCAATTCGGTTGCAAAGCAATACAGGTTGATAGACATTCTCTGATGAGATTTCAACCAGGGATTTAAGCATTTGTGTCTAATAAGAGCATTACCGACATATCGTCTATTTGCTGATCTGGAAAAAAAGCATGCCTGTTTACCTTATCCTCCAACGAACACTACCGTTATAAGCTGCCTTATATTCACCTACTCTAAAGTAACTCAATACCCAATAATAAATATCAAGTGTGTTTATACACCTTAACTCCTTAAGATGACAATATTGTCTCCTCCTCTCTACGAGGAAACAGTGCTTCTGTGAACTCAACATCTCATCCAACATCTTATTTTTTGTCCTGACTGTTTCAGCTTCAATGAGCAATATAAAAGGCCATTAGGCAAGCTTGTTAATTTCGAAAAAAGGATGGCAGAGGGGTTTTCACAATCGTAAAAGATATTATCCCGTTGTGTACAATAAGCATTAAAAATTATGGCAGTTACTAGTTCAAACTTATAAAAGAGATGTACTCTGTCGTAAAAAAGGAATCAGTAGATTCCCTTTTTAGCCCTTCTTAAAAATCTCATTCTTGTACTCTGTTGCTTGAAAGAAATCCAGTCACAGTCATCTCCTCATCATCTCCTCCCTTTTCTCCATTCTCATAATCTCGATGAAGGGAAAAGGGGAAATGAGAAGAACTAATATCACTTGGCTAAATCAAGTGTGTTTTATGAGACTGGAAAAGAGCTCTTTAGTTAAGGAAATTAAGTGGAACGAGTAATTTACCAAACTTCTTTAATTGGACTTTGTTTAGCTAGGAAATCTAATGAAGAAAAAGACATAAAGGCGTTCCAAGACTTGCTATTTCTCTCTCTCTCTCTCTCTTTCGGCAAAATGCAACCATGCATATACCCAGAAAAAACTTTTCCTTTCTTTAAATTGCTACAGAAAAAGATCTCATTTGTGGAACTATCAACCATCCTCATTATTACGTTTTTAGGCCAACTTATTGAACTGACTGATTGTAAATGTGTGCTAACTAGATTTTCTTGTATCAATACCATTAACATTTTACCCACAACCGAATACAAATAACTCCAAATATATTTGCAAGTGTGTAAATACGAGTGGCCCTCTTTTACAGAAACTTTAAGAGTAAAAAACTTTTGAAATAATTTCCCCTATTCTTTCAACAACAAACTCTTTTCACAACTTTGTCTTGAAAGTTTTTTGGATAACATTACACATCACTAGACTTTCATCGGGCCAGGTACAAGGGCAAACAATACACAATCCCAAATAAAAATCTTTCACAGACCTTTTCCTCTTCCCTTTCGTTATCCAAAAGTACTCTTTTAAAATTTCCTTTGGAATGCTCCCGTCAGTTTAGAAAATATTTGACATGAATGTTCAAAGGAATGAATTTCACACGGTATGCGACTTGGTCCCACTATATCACTGGAAATAAACAGCTGCCAACAATATTTCCGAAGCCTTTGCCTCCAACCATTAGGACTGTCAAGTATTTTTATACCTAGTCAGATTACACCTCCAACTTGAAAAATGCACAGGTTATTTATAAAATACCACTGTAATGCGCTCATTTGACTTTAAAAATGCTTTTGTTCGCTTACTCACGCAAGAATAAAACTCAAGCCGTGAGTGAGCTGACGTGATGTATTGTTGAGAGAGAGAGTGAGAGTGTAGAGCTAACAACGTCACATTAAACTCAACAGTCACTAGTCACCACCAGCTTGCTATAATTATTGAAAGATGAATATCAGTTTAACAGAGAAACAGTTTGCAAAATATACGACAGGTGCAAATTGACACTGGGAAACTGATTTTATGGGAATGAGAACTATGAAAACATGGCTCGAGGAGAACAATGTAAAGAGTGAGTAAATTTCATGCACAACAAGGATGACGTTGAGCGATGACTAATCGTAAGAGCTTATTGTATTTTAATATGCTCATTCACATCATATTATACCTGACTACTTACAAGAAATTTGTATTTCTTAGAAAGTGTAGTAATAAAAAAATGTACAAAGATATATGCAACTTACATCATATTATTTTGCTGATAGAAAGCTTACATCACCATCAACTTTTCAACCCACAGTAATTGCTTATTAACACTAAACCGAGAGCTCAGGAGTCGTACATGACATCCTTCAGTAAATGACATTCACACTCTTTGGGAAACAGTTTTGAAAACTAATTCCATCAGATCAGTTAATAGAATCTGAGGGAATCCCTCTTACCTGTCAGTTATTAAACTAAATATTAGCCTACTAAAGGCCTAAGCAAGGTTGGATGTGTTTGCTTGATTCTTTATCACGTTCAAAGGATTTCCATATTTCCTTGGCATGAATGGAATGTCATTATCTGGTTTTAAGTATTCTATCTCAAGCTTTCAGCAGGAAACTCAACTTGCAGACTAAATCAAATAAGTTTGATGAAAACGAGCCTCCAAACCATTTTCTATTAAAGCTGGAAGGCATTTAAAGTATTAAAACTTTGTCCTTATTTCAAATGCAATGGTGTGAGGAAGGAAAGATAGCTTTCAGAACTTTTTTTTGATTGAACCCGAGAAATATTCAATACCGATATTCTATCAAATTTCCATATTATCTTGTAACTGGGAAGGGATGAGTCTTGTACACACATATTCTAGAAACCATCAATCATTAGCCGAATAGGATGGCGTGTTTATCTGTGTATTACAAGCAGCTCACAGAGCAAAGAGTAGATAAAATACTTTTTATCACTACAAAAGCGGGTAGTTATATGCTTCTTTCAAGGATTTTTAGCAAAAACGTGCCACTTGCCTATGGCACTTTAATGGTTATAAAAAAATTGAGTGCGTAACTAACTTGAAACAGACCATTTAACTTGAGGCTAAATTCTATCGTTAACATATTATAGAAAAATCTGTAAATACGGATAGCCTTGAACTCCATCTTCATTCAATCTTACGGCTCATTTAACACGTCAAAACAACCGTCAATCAAAGTATGATAACTTTTTCACTTTATTGGCTTTCTTGATCGAATAAATTAAGACTTCCCGTTTCGGTGTACCTATAGTATGAAGCATATATCTATTTTCCAGAAAAATGCTAACGCAGGTCGGTTTGCACGAAAATTTCGCGAGTTCTGAGTAGCTGATAAAGCGCCTTTATCCTTTGAATTTCTAAGTGAATGGAAGAAATCTGCTTATTTTTTTTAGATATTTACTCAAAATTATGAGCAGCAGACTGCGACTTGCTAATGACCTGTCCCTGATTCTTAATTTTAATTGCTCCAAATAAATTATGCTTATACACGACAAATCTCAGTTTTTGATTTACAAAGTTGCTTACCAAAAGCCCGCACAGATTGTTCCTTGACGCACAACATGTGGCTATATCATTTGAACTAGACTAAACATGCGAAAACTCTTGTCTTTTTATAGTCATTTAGCATTTGGCCATACCACGCATTCCACGCTGTTACCTACCAATTCCATTTCGCTTAAAATTGCATTATTGGATAGAAAAATTGATTTGGCCATGATAAATATTCACAATTTACAGTGCTACGTATTCAGTTTCATAAGTTATGTTTAGCGACATATCTACCCACACATTTCCATCCAACCGATCCAACCTCAACAAACAAGCTCTGCCTAATGAGTCTGTTTATAACTGACGGTATGCGATAATTCAACAATTAGCTGCTGAAATTGATAACCTAATGACATTGTTTTGATAATCCGTCGGAAAGTCACTTACATTTTCCAAGTATGGATGTGGCAAATAAAGATAAGGTGAACTGTGTGTTCAAACTAGTATAATAATATGGTCATCAATTCATCATAAATAACATCTTCTGATTGATTCAACAGTGACATAATTTGCAGTACACTTTGTAAAAATTCCACCGACGGATTACCATCTTATCTTTTCACTATGAAGCCAAATGTTAATCAAAAAGTTTGTCTTTCTTTGATTTACATGTTCAATAACCCGATGAGTATGTCACTTTCTACCATTTATAAAACGGGAGCCGGCATATTTTTTTTTGCAAAACCACACACTTGTGGCTACTTATTCATAAAAATACTCGATTAAAACGCTTTTTACTCACTCTACCAGAAGCCACATTTGGATCATTTATGGCGTGATCTGGTAGAATGAACTCTTGATAAATTCGAGCTAATGATGCTGATGTGATGTACTTTGAGAAAATCTTATGCGCGAGTAAATCATCACTAAAAGCTATACTTCCGTCGTGGTCTCATTAATATCCATTACCGATACATAGAAAATACATTTGAAATGTGTCAAATAGATGATAAAAATTGATTTAAGAAAAGGCGAACAAGGAAGAACGTTTTAGCGTAATGATGTCAAGATTTAAGCCTTGAAATCCCAACAACGCAGCCAAAGGTAAGCAATTATTATGTTAATAATTCAACTCAATACCCCTTACCTAGCAGATATACCGGAAGAGCAAAGAAGATCCAGGGTTTCGTACACGTTGTCACTCCTCTGCCTTTCTGCATTCACCGTTTACACATTTGATAGGCGTGTAGTTAAGCTTTTTTATGCTTCAATGAAACCCCAAAGTAAACTTCATGTTTGTATAATATGCACCAGGAAAACTTTTTTAAGATTCAAATATCACTGGGACTATAAAGTTTTTCTACTAGTAAAATACAATAAAATATTGGATTACATTCCCTTTCAACATGAACATTTACTACATCCTCCAATTCCGCAAACTTACTTTCATTCAGAAAAAAACTTTCTTTTTGCAAGTCGGATAAAAAAACAGAACCCGGAACAGATAGAAGCTTGGGAAAGGAACAAGGCAATAAAATTTACAACTCTAGTTTAATAACAATTTTATTATAATGTCAAAAAGGTTAGACGAGGAAGAGCAGAAAGAGTCTGTCAATTTCCTTCCGTGTCAGAAAAAGATATCGTTTTTATAATACGACCACAAGCCGACTCGAAATCCTCTTTATTTATCCCATTTACACAGAAAACTGCACCAGCTTCCGATACTAAAGAGAAATCCACGAAATGCGCTCTATGATAAGCTGTCTTAAAATATTTAAATCTGGATGAAGAGGGACAGCGTTGTGGCATGTCGTTTGAGAGAACATCACTGAAGGCTAATGTCTGCAAGAAAAACTTGCACGATAAGTTAGTTTTCTTATCTGACAGAGAGAAGAGACAAGAGAAACGGCCACATGAGAAAGTCAGCTTTTTCCTCTGTGTGTGAAAGGTTTAAGTAAAAAAGGAAACTGCTTGCTTCCTTCCCAAACTAGCTTCTCTGCAGAACTAGGTCCTTTCTCCACTCCACCTACGCATATTTATATAATGTTCGTCTGTGAACGTGTACTGCATCCCTCCAGAAAAGGGATAGAAGCCCTCTCTTAGTATTCTAAACTGATTCTAATGGGCAAGAAAAATAAAAGAGACGAGGGGGAGTGAGAGAACAATGCATACATATAAGAAAAGAGCAACCATGCCATTTCTCTCTCCGGATATGAAGATATGGACATAAACTTTTCGTTTTTTACTAACTGACTAAACCAAACAGAAACACTTTTATATACATAAGTATAAGTGTATCCATTTTCAGGGAGAAAGTGGCAGTGGCAACATCAGTGAAAGTATGAAGTAGCGGGACGGGACATAACAACAGTAGCAGTGCTTTCTCTCCATTTCTTCCAACCACTGCTGGAAGTAGCCTTCACTGCTCCCACGTCTGAAGGATGTGGAATATGTGGATGGGGAGTTTGATCAATACCAAACTGACTAAAAAAAGTGGAGTTGAGTGAAAGAAAAAGGCGGAATGATGAAGCATTTCATACTTTTCCTTCATATCCTTCTTATTCCCTATGCATAGAAATGGATAAAAATTATCCAATGTATGGAATTCTCTCTCTAGGAGGATAAAAAAATAGACGCAGTCAGACAGGTAGTTTTCATTGTGATACATTTTATATTATTTTTCTTCCACGCTTTCCCTCCTTATTATTTCCTTCGACCTTTTTCCTATAATAACAGCTTGAAGCTATTGTATGCCCTATTCTCTACTTCAAATAAAGTGCACACTTGAAAGGAACTTAGCATTTTTTCAACTTACTTTTCTCTTTCTCCAGCACACGAAATGGATTTCACTTTCACCATCACCATTCAACTCCCACTACTGCTGCATAAAAGAGTCTTTGGATATGTAACTCTCTCTTCACTCAAGTGAAATGGATGAAATTCAAGTACGTATGAAATTTTTTAAGTTGAGAGGATGCACATCACAGTTTCCCAGCTCCCAAATGATAATAACATCGCCAGCTCCAGTTTATATCACGAATGTTTTCTTTTCTCTCGCGCGCGGACCAGCTGCTTTCATTAAAACTAATGGCGCTTCTCTATTTTTTCCCTCCGAGTTGTGTCTCCGTTGACTTAATGTGACGTAAAGCTATTAATAAAAAGGGGAGAACAAATACCCGACAGTTTAAATCGTGTTAGATGCCAAACCAGCCAAACTCAGGGATACCCCACAAGGATCTTCACTTCTTCAGACGAACTTTTTTTTCGCAAGTTGCATTGTCGCGTAATTGCAGAATATGGTTATTGCTATTACAAATTCTCCTTTCCACAAGACAAGGGAGGGAAAAGCTGTTACACTATCACAAGAATAACTAATGAAATTCCAGTTAGTGTGGCTATTCCAGCATATCACTTAATATTTGGAGCACAAGTCAGTTGCAATTTCCTTAAAATGAAGTTAAGCTCACGTCTTCAGTAGATGGTAAAGTGGGTAGGACAAAAATGAGGACAATAAAAAGGGCCAACCTCACTTTCAGTAGTAGCCCTTATTCTCAAATCCAAAAGGAGTACCACTGAAGATGACGGGGATGATGGTTATAATGCAAAAATATTATGAACAATAAGACACAACCGCTTCTGCATGGGCTGAAGCAATTTTTTTTTGCAAAATAGAAAGGACTAAAAAAACAGCAACTGCACTGCCGTGAGTCGACATGTATTAGGTATTCCATTGGCACAAAAAATGTGCATCATCTGGCCACTTTGCCGGTCTAGATTTGGTTGGAATGGAAAGCATTAAGATATTTTAGAAAGTTTTCTAGCAAATGCAGTCCTTTTACCTATATCCACTGTTTCCTACAGAGATTTTATCTTTACATGCTTTTATACAATCTTATTTACATTTGTGGTCTTCCGATTTTCATCATGAGAGGATATGGTAGTGCTCAGTTGTTTGTTTCACGGAGCTACAATGATATTTCAACTCTTGTAAGTTTAGCAGTGTGAAATAATCCAATCCTTTCCTGTGTATCAAAGGTAAACATGAAATGCTTTCTGAATTTTCATAGCCCTTCCTAATAATGAGAGTTGTTCCTTTCAGACTCTGAAATTCAGAGTCACTTTCATTTTGTCCCTCGTCAACATCATTTGCTATATGAATATCAGAGCTAACCAAGACAAGAGCAATTTCAGTTGAATTTAAGCCCTGCTCAAGAATGGAGGAGAAACCACAAGTGTTAAAAGAAAGTGCTGAGGAGAGGCTCATCACAAACCCCAACAAAATTTAATATCACTAATGGCCCAGCTATTTATGTCTGAATCGGTCTATACCTTTTCCCAATCCCTAAAATACATACATTTATGTCTGAAGTCGGGAAACTGAAAAGACGAGATTTTCAGCTGAAGCCTCATCATATGCATTCCACTTTTGTCTTTCGTGTAGACTATAAAATATTCAATTTGCTTTCGAAATGAGCTATATGAGTAGAAAGGAAAAGAGAGAGCGTGATTTATAATTTAGCAGGGATAATGGGCGGAGAAGAAGCCGACTTCATTTTACGCTTTCGGGAGACCTCTCAAAAGAGTAGATAATTTAGAGAGAATGAGCTTTCAGCAGGAAATGAAGGTATTTTTGGAACAAGTTATTAGATTTCTTTTTAAGTGTAATCATCAATGAAAGTAAAATGTACAATGTACATTGTACATGAGCTTTTTATTCTTTTCAACAATTTTATCTTATTGCATGTGTAATAGTAATAACATATTTTAGCATGACATAACGAGAAGTGCTGGAAGCGATATCATCTCAAAATGAAAATGTCAAGACTTGCTGCACTTTTGGCTGCATTTTATACCATATTTCATATATCCTTCTTTTCATAATGCATAATAGACTTCCGCTGTTCCCCTCCATTATTAAACTGCTCCACACGACATATGACATGACATTTAATATTCTGGAAATATCATTTATTGTTTGAAGCCCGTCATAGAATTCAAAAGGTTATATATCTCATTTCGTTCTTGCGATAGGAAATCAATAGTAAAATAGGATTAGTAATCTTTTGCATGAAAATTTATTTGACTATCTCTTAAACAGTGATAGCGATCCACTTTGGAATGTAATGAGATTTTTTACTCGGATCTAATAAAGTTAAAAGCTTCAGTCTAGTTAACATCGAGAAGGAGGAAATGTTTTCTACCCTGCCAATCTACATGGAGCATTTGTACAAGCATGTTTGGAACACTTGGAACCAGAACCAGAATTCTGAAGCCTGCACCATTACTCCTTCTACATGGAGGTGTACTGACCACAGCCGCATCATACAAACTCATCTGTTCCCTCTTATTACGTAAGACGAAGATGAGTATAGGAAATTCTTTACATGTTGGCAATGCAGTGTAACTTTTTCTCACAAGAATCTTGAGACCTCTCAAGGGTTTCATAGTGGAAAGGACACATGTCCATGCACGTTGTACACTTTTTTCCTAGTCACTTTTTATATCATTTCAACTATACTTAAGGCAAAAGCAAAAAAATAAAGGTTGCACATCAAGATAATGAGCATACAAAGCAAATGGTGGAATGTACTATCTTAAATTAAGCAGTTTTTTCTCCTCGATATAAAATAGCAAGAGTTGGTCCAGTCCAACTTGATTGTACAAACATGCAGGAAAATTGGACGAGTACATGTGAATAAAAAATTGCAGTTTTATTTTTATTCTTCTTTCCATCATCAAAAAAAACTTCTTGTTCTACACGGTTATCTATTCAGACTTGTGTGTGGAAAAAATGAAGGTGCAGAGATAAAGAAAAAATGTTGCCAGCAAACGACACATCACCGCAGTAAGAAGATTACTCCTTTATCCTCATGATCGGTATTATGTTGGCCATTTTTCGTGATTGCCAATCAGCCAACTTCATTAAACAGTTTTAAAACGATGGAGTATCAGAATTGGATGGGGACACAGCTACAACTTTACTTCAGAAATTGGAAAACTCACTTCTAAATTGCCAAGTAAGTTTTACTATATAAGATATGGATAAACATTAAAAAGAAAATTGAAGGTGCGCTGCTTTTTTTGTTCTCATCAGTATTTGTTTATGGGTAACTCTTGGGTGATAAAATAGCTCATAAATCTATAACGAGCAAGAGTTAGCTGATGCACGGAAAGAGTAGAATTAAAGAATATTTTTAAGGCTGTGAGAAAAACGTTGAATTTTTGTAAAGTTCATATATAGTAATTCCTTTTGCTGGATAGTAAATAGAGGTTTAAGAGCTAAATTCTGTTTAGTTTAGTGAAGAAACCGCACGGGTACGGAAGCGTTCTTGCTAATCGTCCCATGGAATTAAAAACGTTGCGTGCAGTTGATAGTAAACAAGGACGAAAGATTGTGACTTATCATAAAAAGTGAGCTTGAGACATAATTTAATTAAGCGTGATTTATATTCTTAAGGCAAATAGTGAGCGAGGACGAGTACATAATTATGGCACAAGTTTACTACAATGGAATAGTATTTTGAAAATTTTATAGCATTTATATGCAATATCATATTTTATCAGTAATAGAAAAGCAGCATCCTTGCTTTCATCGAAAAAAAGTGAGCTTTTGTATCATTCGATTGAAATCAGATAAAGTATTCGTTATATTGGAAAACGAAATGAGCCTATTTTTGAGTTCCCAATTATTCAATTCATGCGTGGGCATTCTGTAATGATATGAATACTGACAAGTTTTATATGAAAAGTATCAGTATCGATATTTATTTAAGCAGTGTGAGAGTGGGAGGATTCGCTTTTTCTAAATTTGTTTGGACAATGAGAGTTTCAGCTATTTGATCCTAAATATTCGCAAGTGTTTAGTACAAGTTTATACAGAGTCGTAAAATCTTGATAAACATTTCCAGGAGAATTCCAGTGTCATTTAATTGTTTGAGGTAGGATAACATCGTTAGCATTAGCAAATTAGTATTGCGAAGAGACATGCACAAATTGCAAGCAAATAAGCCAATTAATTACTTTATCACTGTTGGCTCGGATTATGTGGACAAGAGAATGCTAATTAGCTCCACATTTGTCGCTTTCATTTCATACATGGTGTGACGTGATTGCATAATGAATCGACTCGTTAAGACAAGGCCACAGCTCGTATCCAGAAGTTCTGGACCAGAACGGAAATCATTCAGTGATCTGCCAGAAAGCGGCTGCAAATTACCATTTAGTCTTGTGTTGTTCAAGCTATTCTGACTCCCTTAAATAGAGTGATAATAAAACGAATATTTTATGAATTTTCAGATCTATTGCCCGGTGATTTTTCTTCCTCACATTAGTATTCTGCAAGTTGAAATTTCTGCGTAAAATCAGAATGAGTGACGAAGCTGCAGTGACGGTGATTTGAAGCACTGCATCTGTAATCTGTATTCCTTTGTCTGACTCTCTTCCATAGACAGCCAAAACTTACGAAATGGTGTTAAAATTTCAGCCAACTTCAATCAAGTCTTATTTGCACTATTAAGTGTTAGGTGCAAAGTACGAAATTAGAAACTACACAACAATGAGATACCTCTGCCAAATCAAAACATTACGCAACCAGTAGATAGTCATGATTACTAAGCACAGACAATGAACGCGTTGGGGAAGGAGCCTAATAATAAAGCATGTATATAAGGGTGAATTCGCAGTCGGTGATAAGGGCTGGGAGAAAGTTCTCTCGGTTACCAACCCTTGTCGGAGCCATCGTCGCATTTGTTGTCTTCCTCTTTCTGGTTGCACTTATCTCCCCTGATGCTGGAAATAATAGTGGTACGGGGAACTTCTATGAGCGCCTTAGTAAGAAAAATTGATTATCAAAAATGTAAATGTATAGTTTGGAATGCCGAATGCTAATAACTATCATTATTGCCATTTTAGGCGAGTTACCTACATGGACTGTGAATCAATCAGTAATTTTATCGGACTATTTGGACCTGACAAATCCTAACACTTTTCTAGTACAACCTCATCCGCAATTTTATCAGCGAAAAAAGATAAACAATTCTATGATTACATCACCATTCTGTGGACCGTCTGTACAAGTATTAATTATGGTTACCTCTGCACCAAACAATACAGCACAAAGAAATGCTGTTCGAGAGACGTGGGGCTCACCAGATTACCTTTGGCCTAAAGGAGTGAGACTAGCCTTTGTATTAGGTAGAAGTGGAAATGAGGCTATTCAGGTATTAACTTTCTCCTTATCTTTAAAACGAATATTGTGGTTGTGAATTTTATGCCTTTACTCGTTTATTTTTCCTAGACACGAGTTAAACAAGAGGCTGAGGAATTTCACGATATCATCCAAGAAGACTTCCATGATTCCTATCACAATTTAACGCTAAAGTCAATGTCAATGTTGAAATGGATCAACCTAACATGTAGCATCCACAATGACATGCAGTCGTCACCCTATTGGATTCTCAAAACTGATGATGACATGTTTATAAACATAGACAGACTGTTAAAAGTTGCCCATGACATGCCAAATGCTAAACTGATTGGTCGTTTAACATGTGGGGCGGCGCCGATTAAGGATAAATCATCAAAGCTCTACATGCCAAAGTATCTCTATCCTAATTCAGTTTATCCTGGGTATTTATCCGGAACCGCGTATCTCCTTCGTGGACGTTTAGTGCCAAGTTTACTAGAAAACTCGTTGACCATACCGTTAATCCATTTGGAGGATATTTATCTCACCGCTATTCTTGCCAGGCATAGTGGCTACTTTCCCGAAGACTCACCTTTCTTCACTTATTACCATTTAGACCCCAAGGATCCTTGTCCATTCAGAGTAATGGTGAGTGTATAAAATAATTTTATGCTTTTCATAACATTTAATGTATTTTAATTCGTATTTGTTTAGGTCACATCACATCAAATGACTCCCGATGATATGAGACTGGTCTGGTCAAACATGTCTAAACGCTTGCCCGTTCCCTGTTCAGCAAAAAAGGTATGATTTGCATATAGCCTAAGACAAGCGATTGGTATTTGATCATTTCTAGTAATAAATTATCTGTATGATTTTAGTCTTGGTGGATCCGACGCATCCCACGAATGACAAAGCGATACAGGAGGACATGCATGTTTCCTTCGGGAAAATAGCATTCACTAAACTCCTTACGTTTAAGGAGTTACACAATGGGAAGTGGAAAGTATAAGTCATTTTTAAAATCACATTCTTAAAAACTAATAGTCATCAAGTAGTCCTTCCAGAGATTAATCATGCTCAAAAAGACTAATACAGCCATGAATCCAACGAATAACATTTTAGAGATTGAAGCACTTCAGGTGGTAGTATTGTATAGATGAATACTAGGTCGCTAACGATGTTAGCCTAACGTCTCCGATTTTACATAACTTTCACTCTCTCGAATCTCTGGGAAAATACTTCATATTCAAGAATATTGAGCACGATTAAGTCAAAATCTTAGGAAAGAGCTGTAGAATTTGTGTACTTTAAGCCACTGCCGACGCTTATCATAATTTAGAAATTTCGTTGAATAGCATACTGGCAGGTTTATAACATAATTAAATCGGAAGCTTTCATTTAAACACAGTGAACTGATATCATATGATTCTAGTCCAAACTTGATATATTATTATTAACTTCACACTTACCGTAGACTGTAGACTAGTGAAAATATATTGTTAAAGTTTGAAGAACAAGCAGAGCTATGCAATGTGAGAACAGAATGTAGTATTTACCAATTGTACTATGAATCAAAAACTCGTCAAACTGATACTTAATTATAGAAACTGGTTAGACAATTATAAAAAACAAATCACTTATAGGGGTATGAGAATAAATGATAATCCCTTATAGCATTTTCAAAATCCTTAAAAGTAAATAGAATCCTTAATGTACCTGTTAAAATAGCTAAAAAATTATAGATAAATAGAATCTAAATTGAATTGCTGTTTAACAAATCGATTTTTAATGGAGCCATATCATTACGGTAGCGTTCGCACTCACAAGATGTGCACGTGTAACCCTTTTCCTTCTTTGTCCAGATCAAATAGACAGAATTACGTTATGCTGACAATAATCAAGCCAGTGTTGCATTACTAGAAAAAGTCTTTTATTTTGAGACGCGTTTCGATTTTCTAACAAAGATTAGGGTGTCTTTAAAAAAATACACCACAAGACTTTAAGTTGAAAAGTTTAAAAAACGCCAATTTTTAATTATCATTGATTATTTATCAATGATTTTCTAACGAGTGAGAATTGTTTATTGTATTTAACTGAACACTGCAAGTTTTATAAAAGGGATTTCATAAAAAAGATTTTAAGACAACACTTGCAGCTTTTTATTAGTCAGAGGTCAAAAGGGTATTAAGACTTTAAAATTCACTCGAGAATTGGAACTAGGAATTTGGCCAAGTGAAAATGGTTGCACTAACAAAGCACTGCTACCGTCCGGCTGAATAACTAAAACGATTCTGTACGAACGACTTGATGAGAAATTAGTCAGATTAACCTTAAGTGCTCAATTCATAGTAGGGTACTTCACGCAAGCAACTTATAAGTCGATTTTGGGCAGTTCACTTATAAGTGATTTTTCAAAATAAGTGAAAATGAACTTTTAAGTCCAAATTTTTTT
>JAHZMU010002564.1:0-10902 GCA_027743725.1 Rambutsinella grinnellia | reverse complement strand
GGCTGGAGGACACAAAAATCCGTCCAGGTTAGTGGGTCATTGATAAATCCAAGTAGAGTGGGGCAGCACAAAAGTCTAATAAGGTATTCAATTGTGAATAAAACCATACAAACTATTTCGAGCAATACCAATTTTTCATTTTCTATTGGAATCCAATCTTCCCCATTTATAACTGAAGAGGGTGAGCATACCGTTTCGTTCTTGCTTGTACACTCGTATTCTTGCATTTCCGGAAGTGAATGCAGAACCGCTACAAATGCTGAGAGTAGAATAAAGAATACGATGATGGTTTGGACGAGCTAAAAGACAAATATATTTAAATAAATTGTTTTTAATTTTTAATCTGAACTGCGTGGCGCTTCCAAGCACTTCCAAGTCCCTCTCCTAAATTTCTCCAAAAACTTGAATTGGTAAATGGGCGGCGTCTGCTTAATCATTAATTTAGATTCTCCTGATATTTCTTCCTTTCTCGCCAAGAATTTTGCTAAACAACAGTGCTCAATTAGAGCTTCATTAAAACCCCAGTATTCCAGCTCTTTGGAAAAGGCCATCGGACACATGTCATTTAACAAGTGGAACTCTCCACTAAGATAATAATTTAGGATGGAACTGAACGGCTTGGGGTGCCGGTTGAAAAAGAACTCTGCTCCGGATTCAATTGAACCTTTGGTTTGGCGGAATCCATCGCAAATTTTACGCAATTCCTCGCCATTTCTTAAACATTCTCTTAATTGGCCTAGTCTTGTTCCTGGAAACTTGTCAATAGTTGACCACAAAACTTGATATTTTACACCACCCACATTTAGTCTTACTAAAGGTTCAGAAATGAACTCGGAAACACCACTAAATTCTGACATGATTGTATAGAATTTCTGATTTTAAACAGCACAAGCTCTCTTATTAGCTGCAGATTCCGACCGCGGGATAGGGAAATAGATGACAACTATTTTCCACACATATTTGCGCTCAAGGCCAGCAAACTGGTTTGTCAAACACGCAATATTAACCTTTATGTTATGTTTAAAACGCTACTGACCAAATCAAGTCTTTACGCAATTTCGCTTAAATAGAGCACTTGAGCCAGTACAATTCAATGGTCAAGTTCAGTCAAATAGAATATTCGGAAGCAAAAAAGTTCCAGCCACTACTGCTCTTTATTAAAGAGTATTTAATTTTTAAACCCTGATCCCGAATAAAATACACGCACACAAAATAAAAAACACTTTCATGAAAAGCGTATAAAATGGTATGTAAAAAATACGTGTCTGTGCTTTCATCTATCCTTCCTCTTAACCACTCTTAACAAGCTTAGCTTTTGCTAATTCGAAAAAATAATTAGTTTTTTTTATAAACCGTGGCCAGATATGAACTGGCCCAAACGTAAAAATTTCAAAATGGAATATCTTAAAAACTACTTTTATAGCATTTGAGCTCTTTTACCTTCAGTAAAACCTTTGGCTCAGAACTACTACTTTCTTTAAGAATCTCTTTTTACTTTGGGATCTGGAAACATGTAAAGGCTATTGGGAGTCTTTGCTGATGTGGGCTTATAAGTTATATAAATTTACCCGATTATCAAAAATACTCCCAATTTTGACGATAGTTTTTGATGGAATATTTCTCACTCTGTCATAGCTTTTTGAAACTCTTTGCTTTTCTACTTTACCTAATATTTGATATGTTTTTAAAAATATATTTTAATCGCAAAACTAGAGCAAAAGTTATGCTTAATTTAGCAAAAACTCGCAGCTCATTTTCGCCCGGGTCAGTTCATATCTGGCCACCCTTTACATCAATTTATATTCCGTGGGTTTAAATACTTTAAAAATGATTTATTCATATTACTTTTTTTAAATTAATTAGTTTTATAATAGCTTAGTGTATGCTCTACATTCTTCATGCGTGTTCCTTCATTCTCATGCCATTAACCCTTAAGATAGGTACCACTTTATAAAATTCATAATAAATTGATTTGATTACTTAAAATAATAATATTAACAAAGGCAGCCATTTTATAGTTTTACTTCGGCTTTCGGATTTTTCATGGCTGTCGCCCTGTAGCATTTTGTGAAAGGAAAATTGTTCTGTTGAAACACCTGTCGTTTGATTAGTTCGGAGAGAATTTATAAATTCTGCCATGTTAACATCACTTCTATGCCAGTTGTTACTCTTCTCCCTACTCAAAGCGTTTTCTGCTGAAAAAATTAAATTCCCATTAAATTTAGAATCTGATTGTTCCGTCAATATCGTATATTCTTTGCGTGAGACAAATCAGATTGAATTAGTTGATCACAATACCCCACCTCTCCTCCATACTTTCACCCATTTCGAGGAAGATAAATTGGATCTTGCTCTCAACGGGGGATTCCTCACCACCAACTTTCAAATGATTGTCAATACTTTCCTTAATCTTCAACCTTCCGTTGAAATAAATCAAAACGGAAAATATTTTCGTCTCACTCGCAAACACATTTCAAACAAATGTACAGTTTTTATCCTGCTAACTAATTCGTTTGAAAACACAACTGCTTCAATTCACAATTCCGGGTTTGGAACTTCAGAGTACGCCACATTCTTCATCAAAGTTAACTCCGTCTCTAGAAGTGACCCTCTCATTTCAAAATTTCAGGGTGATAACCTCTTCGAATCCAACTCAGAACCTTTTCATAGCCACCTCATCTTCTTCTCAGAGTCCCAGTTTGGAATCCACTGCTATTTTTGCCCTCAAACCAAGCTTCATTTAATCCACACCCAACTCATCTCTCAACTTATTTTATCTTCAAAAGAAATGAATAGCAAGCTTTACGGACGGACTACACACGTTGGTCCATTAGGTGAGCTCTATCCTTACTTGCCTTGTCTAAAGCCTGTCCACTTCCAAGGCCACAATTTCTTTAGACAACTCAGCACTTGCCACCAACCTGAGCTTGTCATATTTGGTGAAATTGCTAGGATAAACAATGTTACATTTGTTGGCAAAGAATCCCAAATCCCACCAGAAGAACGGGTGGGAATAAAATGGTTTTTATTCCAAACAATGACTTACGACATGATCACATTCATTCCCAACATCATGGCTTCTACTCGAGGCTATATGATTCTCGCCAAGGAGGGCAAAACTAACTTTATTGCTTGCATAAACGCAACTTCCCAAACATCATTTTATTACACCGTCCTCGGCATAATTCCTCTCCCAATTTGGGCTACTCTTTTTGCTCTTGTCTCAACAATCGCTTTCATATACAAAGATTTTTTGCGCGGACTAGACATTCTCTGGCTCCTAATCAACCTCCCACTTAGATGCAGGCATGATCGAAGAATCATTTCCGTTTACATGGCAACCTCAATCCTACTTTGCGCCACTTACGGTGGCCACTTCACAACAAAATCGCTTCGCCTCCGGATATTTCCTGAGCTTACTGAAATTGCCAAAGAGTTCCAAATCTGGTTTTATTTTTACGGACACGAAGACATGTTCACTGAATTAGGTGGGGCTATGCCATTCGTCCTCCCAATGGTTAATTTAACCGCCCTCCTTCCAGACTTTGACAAGCGAAAAGAATCAATACTTTCCCTCTTTGGAAATCGATCCATTTCAGACATCGTTTACAAAGTTGGCAAAACTTACAAAGACATGAGTGGCGAGCAAATCATTTCAAAATTAGTCAAGCTCAAGTTAGTCGTTTGGAGTACGTGGATGCACGAATTGGATTCCGCACTGGGGAAAGGAGGAATAAAAATATTTAATGAAAAGTACCTCTGCAAAAGTATCGACGTTAGGAAGGAAATCCCACTAAAATTTAATTACATTTATGAATACCATCGGTATGGGTCGTACGCCTTTTATATGCGGGTCATAAGAGCGACTGAATCCGGATTGTTTAATTTCCTAATTGATTTTATTAAATTTGCAAAGTTGAGCGCGTGGAATGATATAACTTATGAAAAGGCTGGCACTTATGTGGAACCGGATGCAATTGATCTCAGATCTCCTTTGATGTTCTCTTGGCTACTTGTAACTATTGTTGGCATAGTATTGTTCACAATCTGGTCATGTAACTGGATATTTGTAGGTTGCACACGCATTTCTTATAACTTTAAAAGAAGAGGTGAAGTGATGAGAGAAAAAGTGGTTGTAATAGTTTTATTTAAAAGTTATCCTTAGTATTAATTTTTTGCGTGATAATGAGATGATATTTCCACTGTCAATACGTTACTGACTGATTAAGAAATCAGAGGAAGAAAAGGTCTTTAGTTCTGGTCCATATGTAGATTTTCATCCCATTCTAAAATAAAATTAAGAATAATATTTAAAAATTACATAGCCGTCTACATATTGTCAATTTGAAGGTAGAAATTGAAGCCTCACCTTAATTTTAAATTTTCATAAATATAGTCGCCTTGCACGTTTTTATATGATTGTTTAAACACCATTTATCCCTTGATTCAAACAAACAACGACTGCATGAATACGGGCGTTCACCAATATGTCGAAGGATGTGGCGGTTAAGTTTATTCCTATTATAATACTTCATGTTGCAAAATATACAATCAAGATTTTTCTGTTTGCGCCAATGAACCCGCTCTTTATGGATTTTTAGGTGTGAATTTGTGTAAAACATTTTCTCACAGTCATCACATTTAAAGTTCCTTTGTCTAGGTTCGTGATAAACCTTTTGATGTTGTCGTAGCGCAGTGTTACTAATAAACACTTTCAAACATTCCGAACAAGTGTAAGGGCGCTCACCCGTGTGAAGCCTAATGTGATACTGGAAAGTCTCCGAAAGACGAAAAGTCTTTGAGCAAAAATTGCATGAATAGCGATGTTCCTCATGAATACTTCGATGAAACTTGAGGGCATCCAAATTTTTACAAATCTTTCCACAAGTCTGGCACTCATGCTTTATTTCTACTCTCGGTACATTTTTGCAATATAGTCTTTCGTGCGTTTTAGCTCCTCCGCTTTCAAAAAACGTCTTTGAACAAAAAGTACATTTGAATTTTCTCTCTCTGTTGACCTCGTGCGTTTTCATATGATTTTTTAGACTTTGCCTTAAAGCAAATATTTTCAAGCAGGTACCACACTTGAATGTTCTTTCAAGGGTGTGGACACACGTTATATGTTGATTGAGTACACTCACAGTTACAAACGCTCTGGAGCAAATTAGACAAACATGGCGACGATCACTTTCGTGACGCCGTATATGTTCTTGTAAATAGTTCCGGGTTCCAAATGACTTCTCACAAATTTTGCACTGATATAGTCTATCCCTTTTATGAACTACGCTGATATGTGTTTTCACTTGTGACGAGCTGGAAAATCCCTTCTTACAGATATGGCATGGAAAAGGCTTCTTAATTCTGTTGGAATGGTCCCGGAGATGAAGGCCGAGCCGAACTTTTGTAGGTAACTTCAAGTAACATATATCGCATCGGAATGGTTTGGAGGTGGCGTGTACGGCCATGTGAGTGTTGAGATTTGATTTCTGGGCGAATGCACTTGGGCATTCAGAACACTTGAAAGGCTTGATGCCAGTATGGAGTCGCTCGTGGACTTTGAGGTAGTGCTTTGTGGCAAAACACTTCAAACACTCTTGGCATCTGAACGTCTTTGGTTTAGGTTGTTTAGGTTTAGTTTCATGGCGACGGATGTGACTGTTTAAATAGCTCTTAACGGGAAACTTGCTGGGGCACAAATGGCAATGAAATGGCTTATCAGTGGAGTGCACAGCCGCATGTGTTTCGAGACTGCCTTTATGATAAAATGCTTTCCCACATTCAGAGCATTTAAACGGCTTTAAACCTGAGTGTATTCTTTTGCGGTGTGCAGATAAGTTGGAGGAGTTAGTGAAAGTTTTGTTGCAGGTAGGACACTTGTGCACCTTTGGATTCATTTTTGCTATTTTCGATAAATAAAAAAGCTCACTTTCAAACTCGAGTCTAATTAAAATTATGTCTCGCTCTTATCAACTGGTTTCTAGAAAGTCCGAAGAGAAACTGAGCTAAAAGCCTTCATTTTATTTTGACCGAAATTGTAAGGTTTATATTGTTTGGTTTAAGGTACTTAAGACTCTTAAAGTTAATGTAGGGGCCGAACAGATCCTAGAAATAGGCGCAAATACTATTATTTAATATTCATACCTGTGGGAAAAAGGGATTTGCTGTTGAACCTTTTTTTACAATGTCACGTAGGCTTTTACAGGTTTTAATCGTTGATTTTTAGTAGCATGACAAAAATATTTTTCTTTCTGAAAGGGCGAGAAGAAAGAGGAAAATTTAGTTTGTTGCTTGTCCACCATGGCAAGAGAGCTCCAAAGAGTATATAAGACAATGCCAGCAATTCTATCTTACTACCAATGCCAGCGGAAACTACAATGCATTTTTTATTTCTTGACTTGCTAAAAATTATTTAGCCAGATTGTATTTACATAATCATATTTTGCTTGCTTTTCAATGAAATTTCATTTACTGTATCCAGTTAAACAAATGGTGTGTTTTGATGAAAATAATGCACACTTAAAACTATTTCAATGCATCATAAATTTAATTTATCTGAAAGTGTCGAATAATTTAGCTGTTAAAATTAATTTTGACTAACACTTGTACATAATATTTAGCTTTTGCTTGTCATTTCCAGACAGTTCTGTTATTTGCCATAGTGGTTTTGCCGGAATGACGTCGCCATTCTATTATTTTGCAATTAATTAAAATGGCTCATTAATTGTTAAATGCCATTTATTACCTTTTGCAACATTGTCGCCTGTCCATTTCCAGAGAATGCGTAGCTGTCATAATGCATGATCGAATTGAAGTCATACGGAACCCCGAAAGTACTCACTCTGTTCGTACTTTCCTTGTAGAAATTGTAATCTTGTCCTATTTAATTAGTTTGATTAGCAAGTTAATCAAAGTGTCTTATAATACCCCACCTTGTTGAATATTATGCCAGTAAATATTGACAAAGTCATCCCTATCGGGTCTCACTTGCTCGTGTTCAAGCCCCAAAACGTGGATCATTTCATGCATGATTATTCCGTGATACATGCAATGCGGACTTTGTAAGTTCATCCGCTATGAAAAAGAGAAATGAGATGATTTTTTTATAATTTAATTTGGTCTTACCTGCTCTCCGCCCTGTCTCCCAACATATGAATTGCAGCCGTTATTCGAGCCCTTGACTATTTTAACGTAGTCGCCAGTTGGATTTGAACCTCTGGGCCAGATGCCGAATGAAATACAGCCCAAGTCCTGCTGGAGTTGCCACATGGCATCATTTATTTTAGAATATTCTTCGTCATCTGAAAATTATTTGGGGCATATTGAGTCTAGTCTTTCTTTACTTGTTTCAGAAAAATATATTAATTACTGTAATTGGGATCTGGATAAACGTTAAAGTTTTTCCACCGGTAGCGCTCGTCGATAAGCCCGTTTCTGTTCATAGCTAGGAAGTGAGATGAGTTAGTGGAACAACTTGCTGGTTCTATTCCATATCTCATGCCTGCGTAAATATATTTATGAAATATTTTTAAATAATGAATTAACTGAAATTTATTTTGTTTCGACCTGGAACTGGTGCCCTGGGATGGAGTGGTGCTGTTGGAAACAAAGGAATAAAGCTAGCCTCAGCATCTTCTCCTAGAAAGAGCAGGGTTGCCCCAAAAGCTACGAGAGAAATTAACAATTTCATTTTCATGCAATTTGATATATGTGATGGGATCTTAATTTAATTAGCATTATTTATAGGGATTGATTACGCAATTAAATTAAAACAGATGCGAATGAAAAAGATTTATTGGACCGCATATTTTAGGAGAAAGTATGATGGATTGTTTTATTGTGAAACAGCCAGAGGACGAATTCATGAGCGAAGCTATCAACGTGAACAAAGTAGCTTTTGCACGTGAAAGATAAAAAGATTATGTTTTTGACAAGCAGCTGTTGTTGTTGTTCTGCTATAACCGTTTACTTTTTTTCTTAAAATTAAATTAAAATTACTTTTTAATTAATGAAGTAGTACAAAATGAATAAAGTAGACGAGGAATGCTTGAGTTATAATTGCTCTAATTGTTTTCTTTGCCTTCAATCAGCTCCCATAAATGTTAGCGACGAGCAATTAAAGTTGAATTTACTTTTTAAATATTTAAAAATAAAGAACGAAATGGAAGCTGACGTTTGTGAAAAATGTGAAGAAAAGTTAATAAAATTCGTGAAGCTTTGGGGGAGTCTGGAGAAAATTAGATTGGAAATGGACTACTTGTTGGATTGTATTCAAAGTACTATTTTGGATTCATTTTACATCAGCTTGTTCAAGATATGCTTATGCTCGGGAAATAGTCGTGAAGAAATGTAAGAAGTTAAAAATTAATGATTAAACATGAGGAATTGTGTACTGAATGTTTTAATTGAAAATATTTTAATTTAAAACAGGTCTAGAAGAGACGGAGAAGCGAAAGCCGCAAATTATTCTGGATAGAGTTGACCTATTTAAAGTGGAGGAGAGCCAAAGCCTAAGCCCAGTTTCCGGTCCGAGTTTGGATGATGAGGACAACGCCGACAGTCTAAGCAATCCAGGTCCTGTGGAACTTAGTTTGGAAGATGCTGCTCCAATTGATAACGTTCCCAAGAAACACACTTCAAAGGCGAAGCTAAAGTGCCCAAAGTGTCCTAAAATGTTCAAGAACGAGCAAAAGTTAAAGTTCCACAATGACTGTTTCCATCTCCGCTTAAAACGCTTTAAGTGCCCATCATGCCCTAAGACCTTCACCATAAGAGCTGTGATGCGGCATCACAACAACACTGTCCACCTCCGCCTCAGACCCTTTCAATGCGATTTATGCGGGAAGTTCTTTGCAGAGCTTAATTCCCTCAAGAAACACAAACTTACTCAGCCCCACGACCTAAAACCGGATTCTTTTACATGCGAATTTTGCGGAGATATTTTCAAGACTAATAATTATTTGCGGAGACATCAACGCTTTGTCCATCGGGAGAAGAAGTATGAGTGCGAGACTTGCAAGAAAAGATTTGTGGAGCCAGGGAAACTGAAGGGACATATTTCCGCAGTTCATGAGAACCGCAGACATTTCTGCCAAGCGCCAGGATGCGATGGGAGCTATGGCCAGTTGGGGAACCTGGCTAAGCATTACAAATTAAAGCATCCCGATTTTACTATTCCCAAAAGGACAGAAAAAGCAATGACTGTTAATAGTTCTATGACATCTGATAAGTAGTTGATTTAAATGGTGATTGTACTCATTATTTACAATTTTCTGATGCTCATGCGTGATTTAGGATAAAATGAAGTGATTCAAAAGTTTATAATAAAAATGGCAAGATCTTATCTGCATTTAATTAGTAAAAAATAATTCATTTAAGTATACTTTATTATTTTTAAACTGCTTGATTTGTCAGTGTAAATTTTTAGATTAGATATTTCACCAGTCAGCGCATTTCTCTTCCGGTGGATTCATCCCATTTGCATCTATTGGGCAGTTGAACGCTTTCGCAAACTCATCAAATTGCTTAAGAATTCCATTCACCCTAAATTCCGCTGGGGAGTGGGTATCCGTTTTGATCTGGTTGACTAATGCTTCATCAGTTATAGATTCACATTGTCCCTGCAAATAAATTTTGTTAGTAAATTAACAACTTAAAATAATTCATTAAACAAGCACCTGAGCATAGCCAATAAAGAAGAGCTGTGGAATAGTAAACTGCTCCATCCCTAGCAGCCCTGCTTCCGGTCCAAATTGTGAGGTATATTCTTGATAAGCTCTCCAGCTCGCTCGTAGCCCATCCACATCTGCAATATTTCTGAAGACGTTTGCTCGCCATTCCAATTCAAGTCTAACTGCGCTGTGCGAAACCTTCCAAATTTATCCGTAAAGCATTTAACTTTCTCCGCAAATCTTTCCTTTGCAAGGTCGCTAATAGATGCAGAAGAAGCACTGATTTGTAGGGCGTGGCTAATCTCATGAGCAATGTAGAACCCTAGTACAGCATAGTTTTGGTGCTTGGGGTAATACCACCCGAAAAAGGGTGGTTGGAGCAACCCCGCTGAGATGTCTGAAAAACAAACTAATTTAGAAATTTTTCACTCCAGAAACTATTTACTTACAAATTGCGTTAAGAAGTCGGTTATAGCCGGCACCAAGTCCGTACAAAATTGGCCAATTTGCATCCCCATGGAACAATCCAAGCACCTCCTTTCCAAACTGGAACCTATTTATTTTCACCTGATTTTCCAAGTAGCTTTCTCCTAACTCCAGTCCTTCATAATAATTCTCAACTTTCTCCTTCTCATCAAATGTTATCATTCTAATTCCATCTATTTGTGCTATTAACACCTTTTTCGCCTCAGAATCAAACTCCGTTTCCTTCAGAGATGTCCTGACCGCCTCTAAAATCATTCCAGTCATGCTTTCCAACTCCTTCTTGGCTTCAGGATCAGCTTTCCCTTCCATGTATTTCCATCTCAACGCCCTCCTGAATACATCGTTTGTCTTAGAAAGGCAAACGCTTTCTCTCTTCTCATCAGCCTTAACGCTTTCACCCAAATCTGTATCAAATTTCTGCTTCAATTCGTAAAGAGATGGAGTCGCCTCACTAATCAAACCACTCACAAACCTCCACACAACGTAGTTTGCTATAGTTTCATTCTTCGCATCTCTCACAATTTTCAAACTTTCTCGCCAGTATTCTAGTCCATCCATCCACATTTGCTCACTCTTCCCAATTTCAATTCTATATGGGCTTGTGATCACCTCGATAAATTCCTCAATAAAAATTCCTTTCCTAATTAGACTTGAAATATCATCTAGCCTTAAGCCAATAGTGAATCTGTCACTCTCTTTAATACATTTTGCGAGATTGGTTTCAAAGTCGAGAATATCTTGAACTGCG
>JAHZMU010002563.1:0-10180 GCA_027743725.1 Rambutsinella grinnellia | reverse complement strand
GTTCATTCCAAAATAATAATTCACGAGGCAGATGGCAAAATAATCGATATCGAGGAAGATGGAGAGGAAATCAAAATTTTCATGCAAATAACTCCCATCCGAACCATAATTACAATTTTTTTGAGAGCAATGCTCAATCACGAAATTCTCATCCTAACCAACCCGGACCATTTAAAAACGCCTCTAATCCTTCTTTTCATGAACAAAATAGCAATTTTTTCATTATCCAGGAAACTAACCGATGAGCAGTGCATGTGTGCTGCAGAGTTTCAAAATTATGAAGGTCATGAGCAGAATGATAAATTTAAAAATCAAGTTATAGTAAAAATAGTAGCGAATGGAAATGTACATAATGCTTTAGCAGATACGGGCGCTGGCATATCAATTATTCCGGAAGAGCTTGCTGGCGATAATATTGTTAGTTGTAATATATTCTGCTCTAGGTCAAGTTAGATGTGACAAGCAAGCCATAATAAAGTTTAAATTCTATAATACGCCCATTGAATATGAAGTGAGATTTTATATACTGAAGGCAAAGAGAATAATACTTGGGAATGATATTTTGAGCCAACTTAAAGTAAATATCGACTTTGCACATAGAGAATTTTCTTTTCGTAATTTCACTGTTCCATTTAAGCTTAATAGTATATTTTCAAGAGTTTAATATTGTGAAGAAAGATAAATAAGATTTAAGAATAAAAGTAGATAGAGAGATCAGATTGCCTCCTCGTACATATAGCTATGTTGAAGTGAAAAGTAAAATCCATACTTCAATTTTTGAGCCTAATGAAAGATTAATGGAACGATATAATTTAATTATGCCTGAGCTATACTGTCCTAGTGTAGATAAATTAGTTATTCCGATATTAAATTGTAGCGATAGACCAGTAGTGGTACAGCGCAGTCTTGTGCTTGGTGGCCAACAAGACGTAGTTAAGCTGCATCACTCCGATTATAGGTTAACTGGTAAATCGTTGCCTTCCTCTAATTAAAACTCTAACTCTTTTGACATTAATGATAAGCTGAAAGGTGATGAAAAGCATCGACTTTGTTCTCTATTGAATGAGTATAAATGTATTTTTCGTTACGACGATGACGATATTGGAACGTATACTGGGCCTGAGACGCTTGGTATAGAATTGACTGATAACGAGCCAGTTTTCCAACCTCCGTATAAAAAGTCTCACACTGAAAGAGAAACGATAAGCGCTTATATAGATAAATTCTTAAAATTAGGAATAATTCAAGAATCAACTTCTGACTATGCTTCTCTTATCTTATTAGTCAAAAAGAAAGATGGAAAATTAAGAGTAGTAATGGACTACAGATTACTAAATTTTAAATGTAAAACTCAGAAGTTTCCAATGCCAAGGTTAGCTGATATTTTTGACATTTTATATTCGGCCAAATATTTTACTAAAATGGATTTATATCATGGCTATTACAATTTTTTCATAAAAGATGAGGATAGGCATAAGACCGCATTTATTACAAATGACGAGATGTATGAATTCACGAGATGTCCTCAAGGACTTAAAAATTCTCCTGCATTTTTTAATCGGGTTATGAAAAAAATATTCTCAAAATTATTATATAAATCATGCTTTCTTTATTTGGACGATATTTTAATTTATAGTAACAATTTTGATGATCATTTAATTCATTTGAGACAATGCTTTGAAGTTTTGAAGGCTAATGGTTTGAAATTAAAAAGAAATAAATGCTTGGTCATATTTTGTCTCCTGAAGGCGTGAAAGTAGATGAAGAAAAATTCTGAGCAGTTGTGAATATGCCAAAACCTAAAAATTAAAAAGGGTATTTCCTTTCATTGGCAGGATTCATGTGAAGCATCATTCACTTTATTAAAAGATAAATTAGTAACTGCTCCCATCTTAGCTCAATGCAGAGAACATCTTCCAGTAACTTTGTACTGTGACGCAAGTCTGTACGCGATAGGTACTATACTCGATCAGCATTATAATAGTCGTGAATGAAGCTGAGCAAAAATATTCAATAGCGGAGAAAGAATGTCTTGCAGTCATATTTGGACTGAATAGGTTTTATGAGTATTGTTATCAGCGCGAGATAACTGTCGTAACCGATCATCATTCACTTTGTAGCTTATTAAAAACTAAGCATAGTAAGAATTTGGGAATAGCTCGTTGGGCATTAGAAGTGCAAGATGCCAATTTAATTGTTGAATATAGAAAAGGCTCACTGCATGGAAATGTGGATTGTTTAAGTCGTCTTGTTCCACTCTCTAAGCCATGCAAAGGTTATGATAGCTCACCTGAAAATATAAATAATATGAGCAAAGAGAAAGTAAAGCATGATCAGTATGATTTCAAGCAAGAAATAATAAAAGGTTATTTAACAGATGCATTTTGCTCTCGTATATTGAATGAAATGAATAATAAGGGCAACATGAAACAGTATAAAATAGTAAATGGCTTAATATATTTTATTTGCCCTAGAACTTAAAGAAAAGTTATGCATTCAAAGCTCTTTGAATAATAAATTATTTAGCAATTTTTATGATAGCATTTTGTCAGGGCATATTGGTATAAGAAAATGTTATGGAATGATAAGCAATAAATATTATGTGCCTAAGCTAAGGAAAATGTTAACTAAATATATAAATAACTGTCATGTATGCAATAGTCGAAATCCAAATAATTTAGGTAGAGTAAGTGCGATGCAGCCTAGCCAAATAATGAATGTTTTTGATAAATGGTGTTTAGATATTATTGGTCCAATTAATACTAGCAGTAACCTAAATAAATATATAATTGTTGGTGTTGATAGTTTTTCTAAATATGTTGTGACCGAAGCTGTAAGACAAGCCAACGCCTTGACTTTAGCAAATTTTATTATAAGAGAAATCATGCTCAGATTTGGCATTCCAAAGTACATTCAATTTGACAACGCTTCCATTAACAAATCTGTTTTAATAGAGAAGCTTTTATCCATTTCAAATTCAAAAGCAATTTTTATCACCCCTTATCAGCATCAAAGTCAAGGCTTGGTCGAGTCAATGAATAGAATAGGGGTGCTGAGGATACGGGATAAATCTGGATAATCCAGATGTAATTTCAAAATTGTATCTGGATAAAACCATAACCGGATAAAAATTTATCTGGATGAAAATATCCGAGAATATCTGGATATCCAGGATACTGATATAATACAACAAACAATATATTGTAAATGGAAAAGCAAGTGTTACTGAAGCATGTTAATCGCTATACACTTTCCAGATGCCGCTGCTATTTTTTGGATTAGCCCAGGCTTTCTCTGCCCAATTATTTAGAGTATTTTTGTGTTGCAATCAATCATAAAATCAAAGTTTTAAATACTAATAGTGCGTGCAAATTCAAAGGTCATATGGCAGGATATAAAAATTGCAAAAGAGGAATGTAAATAAAAGTATGCATAATAATATAACTCCAATTCTAAATCGAGGTTCCACAAAGCTACTAAACACTGACATAGCAAATTCCGCAAATATAAAAGATGATAATTAAAAGATTTTCCGGATTCATTTATAATTTTGATATGTTACGACTCGTAACTTACGAGTAAAAATAGGTACGTGGAGTGATCAAATATGTATTCGACTGTTTGAAATTAGAAGTTTGATGCAGTATTTATATATGTACTAAATTTCAGAAGGATTTGCTTCAGTCAAATAATTAGAAATATTTGACAATCTGCAATGACAACCAGTTTGTCAAGATTATCATTTCGTATCATAACTAACAAGGGAATTCTTATGGTGGGTAGAGCTAAACTAACTGCAAAATATACTAGGTATATGCAGTTTGATCCGGGGAACACGTTAGAAGTGATTTTTACCCCGAATGCTCATTTGCATAATTAATATGAATTAAAATATTTCCACTCATTTACATATTGCAGAGGGACAACCAAGCTACTTTTTAGGACTTATGCAAGCTTTTCTCTCATATTTAACATCATTCTTGGGGTTATCGGAAACGACGAAGACGATAGGGTAAGTCTTATCTAATAATGATAAGCTATGATAAGCATCGGTTATCAAAGAGGTCAAATGGCTTAAGAGGAGATAAGACTGACCCTATCATCTTCGCCGTGTCCGATAACCCTAAGAATGACGTTAGATATGAGAGAAAAGCTTGCAAAATCCTTAAATACCAGCTTGTTTGTCCTTTTGCAATACGTAAATGAGTGGAAATATTTTAATTAATATTAATTATGCAAATGAGCATTCGGGGTACAAATCACTTCTAACGTGTTCCCCGGATCAAACTGCATATACCTAGTATATTTAGCAGTGAGTTTAGCTCTACCCACAACCAGAATTCCCTTGTAAGTAGAATTTCCACTTATTTCGTCAACTAAATGTCTGTTCCAAATAATTTTCAATCGACGGATAATCCAGATGCATATCCGCGGATACGGATTTATCTGGATAAATCCTTATCTGGTTGAAAATTTATCTGGATGAAAATATCTCGGTTACGAAATTTATCTGGGATACCATTTTCAGCACCCCTAGAATAGAACTGTAGAAATAATGATATCTAAATATTGTTCAAGTGATAAAATCATGTGGTGTTCCATTTTACCTATCATAACTTATGCCATAAATTGTAATGTAAATTTAAGCTCTAAATTTTCTCTATATAAAGTAGTCTATGGGAAGAAACCTTCTCTTCCATTTGAATTGTTCTTAGATAATTCTGTCATTAGCAATAAAAATACGATTAGAAACAAGGTGAAATACAATTTGGTTCAGGTTTAGAAGACGAGCGCTGACCAATTCAATAAAAAGGTAAATCATATCAAGTTTGAAATAGGTAGATTCTGTATGGTGAAAAGACACATCTTCAATAAAAATATTTCGTCAAAATTTCAAGAACAATTTATCGGCCCATTTCGAATCACTTCCAAAATTGACAATCTTCATTACACGCTCCGAGCTTGTTATCCTAATTCGAAAAAGAAATTTAAAATTATGCATATAGATCAGATAAAATTGCTAGGGAAAGAGTTCCAGCTGCAGCCTGACTGTGGCATCAAGGAAAAACCGATAACAGACAATAACTCCGAAAATCAAATAAAAAATTATAAGACTAGGTCTGGTAGAGAGAATAAGCCGGTAGTAAGGTAGCTAGGTTTAGCTTTAGGTCAAAATTAAACAATTGGTAAAGTCGAAGACGACTTAAATTTAAACGGGGAAGACGGATGCAATGTGCCTGCAGTACAATATGGTTTAGGTTAATTAGTATGTAAATAGCTTTAGGATTAGATAAGTATTTTTCCTCAATATTGTAAAACATGAAATAAAATGATGATAATATGATTTGTGTAAAATGATTTGTCTCATGTCCTCTGTCAACTTATGTCCTTCTTGAAACCTTCAACTATTACCAGCAATGAACTCTAAAGAATATCCGTCTTCTTTGCTTCTCTAAATTCTCTCCTTCCATTCCACCTATCATCATTCCTGATTCGGACTTCGACTTGAATAAAAGCTCTAAATTCTCTAATAAAATTATATTCCGTCTTAAGCATAAAAGTAATGATTTCTGGGCTCATAAACTCACGCACAAATCAATTTTTAGTTATTATGCGTCGTTAGTTAATGTGGCGAAAAGAACACACACACAAGGGGGCGTGCAAGTGGCGGAATATCAGTTTATTTAAAAAGAATAATTTTAAGCTTTTGCAACACAAAATAGGGGAGGATTATGTCATTGCATGTTTAGACTTTTTTGAATAAGTATATAGTTGTATGCATTTATGTTCCACCTGGAAATTCATACGATCAGCGTTTTCACTAAGTTTTGGAGGAGGTAAAAATGTTTGCGGAGATGTTACTTGATGATATTTTATGTATAGGAAGTGACATGAACGCACGTATTGGGTGCGAACAAGAAGTAGGTATTTCTTCAGTGAATAATCTTGGGATGTTCAGTAGAGAAAATCAAAGGACAACATATGCAATACGAGAGGCAAGTCTCTTTTAGATTTTTGTGATAGTAATAATTTACTTTGTTTAAATAGGAGAACAACGAACGACGCATTAGGTGGATTCACGTTTGGTTCACACATTAGTAAAAGCGTAATTGACGTAACACTAGTGAGTATTAGAGATGTGAATACCTATAGCAACTTCCAAGTACTGATAGTTTTTAATTCTTCACATATGCCAGTCCAAGTAACAATACTAGAAGCACAGCAGGAGCGTAAACAATTAGGATAAAAAAGATCAGGCATAATGCAAGCAAGTTGGAAACGTTTTCCACTCTTTTTAACTCACTAGAGCCGGATTGTGTGCATAGCTAATATGAAAGGTTCGTTTCCACTATTTACGACTGTGCTAAAAAGTCAAATATGGTTGCGGACCAAGCGTGTGGTAAAAGAGTGAATAAGGAGTGGGTTGACAAGGAGTGTAGGGTGGCTTGGAAAGCACTTAAGCAATGTCCTAACATGTTAAAATTGAATGGTTGGGTTAATATAAGAGAGTACCTTGAGAAAAAGCGTTCGTACAAATACTTTATTAGACAGAAGAAAAGAATTTTTGGCAAAAAGTACGTAAAGAATTAGAAATGAAAATAAATTCTAAACAGTTTTGGAGAGCAGTGAAGTGCTTCTGCGGCTCCCCACGTACTCCTGTTGAAGTTAGTGAAGAAGAGTGGTTATCATTTTATTAAAGTAATATACCAAGCCGGTCAAAAATCTTTTTAAGTGAATTCATTTTTTAAGAAGAGCTATGGATGAAATTATTAGTTTGGAAGAAGTTAATCTAGCATTAGTAAAAATTGCGAGTAACAAATCTCCTGGCCCCGATGGTATTTCTAATAAAATTTTAAAACGCGTGCCTTTAATAGGAAGAAAATGGCTAGTTAATTTGTTTAATATTACTTGGTTACAAGGACGTTTACCGGAAAACTTTGCAATGTCGACCATTGCTATGCTGTATAAAAAGGGAGACGCAAATTCACCGTAGATTTATCGTCCCACCTCACTTTTAAATTCTACTTTAAAATTGTAACGCAAATCATTCAATTCAAATCAATTCCGTTTGCAAGACTGGGCAGAGCAGAATAATGCCGGTTACAGGAAATAAAGGTCATGCGAGGATCAGATTTTTTGTCTCCAAACAGCTATAAATAAAAAGTTAGGTCAACCGAAGGGAAAACTATTTTGTATCTTCATAGATTTTAAGCGTGCTTTTAACTCAATCTGCCACCAGAAGTTCCTTGACAAATTAACAAAAATTGGGGTTCCTAGAAAGATTGTCGAGTTTATACAACTTTTGTATGGTAATGCTAGAGCTTGTATAAGAACGGAAACAGGTCTTACTGAGGTCATTGACCTCTCACTTGGCCTTTTACAAGGTGAAATTCTTTTGCCAATTCCCTTCTCGTTATATATCAGACATAGGAAGCGTTTTAATCAAATCTGGAATAAGAGGTATTCAAATTGGTCCCTTAGATCTACATATCCCTGGGCGGACTTAACCAGGAATCAACATCATCAGACGTAGACTTGATTTGGGACCAATAGATAAAATGTCAGACTTGACCGGGAGTCATGTTAGGATAAATATCCAAACGTTAGCTAGCCTCATTTATGTAACGAGAAGTATGAGTCATCACCTAATTACAATAACGTTCAATGATTAATCATAACTGATTCATGTAATTGGAATGTCTATGCAAAGCTATATAAAGATGATACTATCCTGAATAAAGAAGTCTGTCCTGGGCGAGCCTAGTAGCCACGTCACTGTCTAACCTAGCTCCCAGTAGATCAGCATCCATATTATATATTATCCGTGTTGTATTTTGTTGATGATGCTGATGATGTTGATTCCTGGTCAAGTCCGGCCAACGATATACTGCTATTTGCAGATGATATGTGTGCCTTGACGGCATCCGCCACATGCCTTCAATGTAAAATTAAGGTTTTGGAAAAGTACTTCTATGAATTAAAATTAGAAGTTAATTTAGACAAAACTAAAGCCTAGACCTCAACCCAATCTGAAAAACATTGGTAGTTTGAAAGTCAATCCAATCCAATCCAAACCAAATCGACGGATTGGAGTAGAATAGGGAAAATGCAGATTGGATTGGATTGGTTTGGATTGGGACGATTTGGTAGACAGATTGGTTTGGATTGGATTGGCGATTTGCAATCTTTGCCATGCCTTCTAACTGCTTCTTTGAACGCTGTCCTTTCCTGCTTAGAAAGTAGTCGTTCAGCTGCTGTTTATTTTGCTGTCACACATTTTCAGAAAAATCTCGTATTTTGTGATTTAATTTATTAAATTTTAAAAAAATTGTCCAAATTAACGTGCCTCGACTGCCTTCAAAAAATTCCAAAGCCAAAAGATGGCAACTTCAAATCATCTTATCAACGTCGTCTCCTCTCATCTCCTCCAACTTGTTTGGAAGAAAACCTTTACACGCGCTTCCTCCACTTAACACTTAAAGTTAACTTCTACTTTGCCATTAATAAATGGGAGGAAAGATAATCCAATGTTTTGTCCAGAGTAAGTGCTTCGTAAGCTGTTTGTGTGATCTTTGGCATGAAATGGACGTTGTGAAACTCCACTTGGTTTGGAAACTAGAGCAGTTGGGGAATTTGTTTAAAGTTTTGGGTGAAAATTTGAGAGCGGAAATTATCAAACAATTAGAGTTGGATTCAAATTGGGTCAGAAGTTTTAGGATGGGCGTGGAGCAAAGTTATGTGCGGAGGAGTCTAATCCAAATGTCGTCATTTCCACTCGAATTTTTCCAGGTGAAATTAATATGTAGTATTTAAACATGAGTCACGTTACATGAACTCTTATTCGGCTATATATTACTTTAGTATAGCCGAGCCGCATTAAGAATTTTTTAGTTTTGTAAATAGAGCTGTGGAAATTCTCCTATTCTGAAACAAAGTCGACACTCGCCCGTCTAATTTTTGTATTTGCTCTGGCGTTTGACAAAGAAACTTCCAAGGAATAAGTTCTAGTCAGGTTACAACCCTGAAAACAGAAATTTGCGAGACCCTAGGAACTATTCAGGAGGCGAGAACTTCAATAATATACAGCTCAGCTGATAAAAACAAAAATAACTTTGTAGTCAAGAGCTTGCAAATCACCAATCCAAACCAATCCTCAATCCACCAATCTCGATGCGAGATTGGATTGGATTGGATTGGAAGAGCTATTAGGAAATGAGATTGGAGATTGGATTGGATTGGTAAACCGGATTGGAGATTGGATTGGTTTGGATTGTGTTGAGGTCTAAGCGTAATCATTATTTTATCTAGTAAGTCATCAAAATGAATTAACGAATTGTGAAAGCTTCATGGGCCTAGTGCCTGAAAAAAGCACTGAATAAACCAAAAATTAAAAAATTAAAAATTATTTAGCCTTGAAACAGAATAATCATAATGCAATTACGGTAACGAAATTAAACTGACAATCTTGTATTTAAATACTAGTACTAATATTTCTACGGGTGTGTGAAGTTCTGCTTGTGCGATATGCACCACGTCTGATTATATATCAAAACCGATGGAAAAGATACGATTAGAGTGAAAAAGCTGTCCAAAATATCATTCCATATTTCATTTCGGCAGTGGAAATTTCCGATCTGTCCGGATCAGATTTGAATTTTCATATCTGATCTCTGGCAGATCAGATCAGAAACAGATCTGAAACGGACAGAACCAAAACCATACCATCCCATACTAAAGCATAGTCTAAACTAATAGGATAATTCTCATGTGCTTTCCACTTTTCTCATCGCAATTTAGAATTGTGCTTTAGAATAATGTTTGCATTGTATAACTTTTAAATTTAATTAACTTTGCAGCTGTTAGTTAACACTGAATGTTCAATAACATGTATGACTCAAATGTGCCACAAGTAAAGTATTACATGGATGGAACTGCTCTAATTCCTATAATTTTTTTTGAAATTGAGAAAGTGCGACAAGTCATTTCCAAAAGGCCACTGCCAAAACGCTCCGGAATTTCTTTTCCTTCAAGTTCCAACGAATAAAAATTTAAGGTCTGAGGTCTACTCTGGATTAACCTGGATATTAACCTGGATTGAAGCTGTAAGATGGTAGAGAAAACGTATCTAGAAAATGAAAATGCAGATTGTGCGAATAAGTCAATTAATTAAATTTACGTT
>JAHZMU010002562.1:0-26212 GCA_027743725.1 Rambutsinella grinnellia | reverse complement strand
TTAGTTTTTTATCTGCTTTTCTACTTGTTAAAAAGACATGCGTATGCTCAGTTTTACTGATTTATTTTAAGCTGATATTGATTGTTATCTACGTAAACTTCTGTTAAATCTTGTAAGTTGATTGAGTTGTCTAAATATGCTAAACCTTTAATGTTAGCAATGTTTGGAGTTTAGCACGGAAAATAATTTTGATGTTGACGAACATGTTATTTTTGTATTCAATAATTTTGTTCACGTTAAGATTTAATTGGGGTTTTCACGATGCCCCAAATATTTCTACCCCATTTAATAATGTGTTTCTTGCACGGATATTAAAAGAAATGTATTCTATATGGAAGCCGCTGCCAGAGAAAGTTGAGCTGAACGACCTCGCATTTGTGGGGACACGTTGTCAAGTAGTCGTAAGCAATTTTGCTGGCGTCCAGTTGTCTAGTGGGAGCATGCCGTTGATAGTTCGTAAACTTGTTCCTGGTTTGATTGGAAATATAAGAGTAACATGGGTGATGGAAGGTAAGGGCTCACTTTTCCACATTTGTCCGGCACTTTCGCTCTCAAATTACACTTCGTATTGGAATTGGAAGTCAATTTGCGCCAGCTTTTATAAGTACAGACTTGTTTTGAGCTCAAGACCACCAAATTGTGAGGTCCTTGCTCATCTCTTTCCACCCCGGTTTATTTCTACTTATTCTATAAAAAATATTTATGACCAATTCGTAAAGAAGATAAGCAATGAGCTGGATTTAAACCACGTCTATTTGAATATCAATGGGATTTGTGAAAACCCTCGTCATTGGCGATTTCATAGGAATTATCAGGATGGAAGTGTGCAAAAATAATTACAAAAGGTGCTCCTGGGATTGAAACCAAAATTGTACATTGTTGCGAACCCTGTACGGAAAATTGTGTGTGTCCGGAAAGGCAACAGTTCAAGCCAATCATTTTACTTACATTTTATTCCTTGATAAACAATTCATTTCTTTTATGCTAAAACAATGCTCTGTACATAGATTTAAGTTTACCGCGTATGATCCACTTTTACTCAATGTATTTTCTTTTCCCAAGCTATGTGTCGTGTCATTCATTTTTGTCTATATAGCTGAGGTGCAACCAGCACTCAGTGCTCAGTCTTTTCCCAGAGTCCATTAGGCTCAGTCTTTATTTTCTATTCGCGGACTTCACATTGCTAGTAGTGCTTCCCAAAGTTTCCAAATTAGTTTTCCTAAAGTAAATTTATTAATTACGGATCTCTAAAGATCCGATTTTTTACGGATCATTAATAATATTCCAAATCTTATAACAATCTCATTTTATCTACGAAATTAAAGTCAAGAGTTTATTTGATCATTCGAATCAATTTGTGTGCTATTCATAATAGTCTTTTCGCATTTAAGTTTCTCTCGGATCCACGATCCGCAACCTAAGATCCGCATTCGATCATACGCATTCTAAGTAGCAGCCAAGAAGACACAAACGTTAAGTCAACATCAATTATCATCTACATAAGTTCTTCATTAGTCTAACCTACGCACCCTATCTACTCATCATTCACAAACGCAAAATCCTTACGGTAATTTAATACCACGACAAAACATACATTTTGCTAATAAAACACCAGCAAAATGAAATAAAATATTCGGTGGTTGACTGGGCTAGTTCATTTTATAGGTTTGACTATGTACCTTCAAGTGGTTATGGGTTTGCGTGGAACATTATTGTATTTGCTTTCATACTGGAGGAGAATGGGGACTGCGTGTTTCACAATAATTCTAAAATGGTAACAAAATTTAAACTTGTAGATTGGCCGTCAAGTGAAATGGCTGATAGTTCAAAGCGGATTAATGTTTACCTGCATACTTTGGATGAAGAATTGGCAGTACAATTTCTTCACTGCAGATCCCAGCGACAAGATCCTTTACTAAAGACGTACTTGAACAAAGGCAAGGCTTCAAGGACAATTAGGATAGTAATTTTCCATTTGTGAATTTCTGTTTTAAGGAATTATTCATTCATATATTAGGAAGAAATGCATTATGCGCTAATGGGAGAAAAATGGAAGGTAAAATGGACTTCTACATGGCACGATTAACATCCAAACTAAGCAATGACACAAGTCCACTCCATATTCCGTTTTTCTTTTCGGATATTTCAAGCCTACTTAGTTTTATTGTTTGTGGGTATAAAAAGGTAGAGCCATTGTTGTTCGAGGAACTTGTCAGCGTTTATGATTTTAAAGTGTGGATTTGTCTGGCAGCGGCTGTTACCTTTTTTGCCTTAATGCTTGAAGCAGGTCATTATTCACGGAGTTATTTCTCCTCCCTTCTTTTTAATTTCAAAACTGCTCCTTGAACAAGGTTTTGCCATTCCTAAAAAAGAAATCATCAAGAGCAATTCAATTCGCATAATTTTCAGTCTTTATTTCCTAATGGTTATCATTTTAAGCCAGGGCTACAAGCAAAGCAACGTTTATAATATGGTAAGGCCAAGGAAAGCTGAGAAATTTAAAGAATTTCATGAGCTGATAGATTTTAATTACACAATTCATATAAAACATGATACATTGTTATTTTCTGATGCGTTTATACAAATGACGAATTTAACTACGACTAAAATTAAAATCAACAAGTATCCTGAACCTTACAGCGGCCACTTTCAAACGGTGTTTGTTAATGGCAGGAGAGCTCTTGAAGTTTATACCCGAGTGGGGAGAGCGGTTCTCTGGAATGCATTTTGGACAATGACACTGTATGGTTTAGACAGGAATAATAGCTTTGGTGAAATGGTAAAGCAAGATAGCTCGCTGCTGTTACAGCAACCGTTAATACTTTATCTAATTAAATGGATAAAGTCAAACTACCCATTAATTACTTTTAGAATAGATTGAGACGAATGGTACAATAAAATACGAATTGAAATAGAAGATGAATATGGCCAAGAAGAGGAAAGAAGACTTCTCAAAAAACTGTACAATTGCAATAGAACAGCGGTTGTGCTAGAAGCAAGTGCTGGAAAGACGATTCTAAACAGATTTAATAAGCCAGATATATGAAGGAGGTGAACAAATGATGGACACATTTCATTTCTATTTTGAAGCGGAAATTTCTACGCCTCTTATTAAAAGAATTAAGCAATTGAAGGAGTCTGGTATTAAAGAGAAATGGATGAGTATCTTAAAAGTCATTTCTAATAGTATCCGTCCCAATGGCACGGATTCTAACGAAATAGTTAAAGAAAATTTGGAAGGTCCTTCAGCTGCTAGCTTGAAGGGAAATGTTTTAGTAATATTTAGTTTGTTAATGGGCGGATTGTTTTTTGCGGGTGTTATTTTTCTTGCTGAGCGTTTATCTTTTGTTGTAAAGGAATTGTTGTGAATGATTTGGAAATAATAATTTGGATGAAATTTTTTAAGCATGGAAACAATTCAAGAGTGAAAATGTAAATAAAATTGTATAATGCTACTCTAATATTTGATCATTAAAAATACAAATAGTAAGAGTTTTAACGATATGATTTCATAAGATCATTTTTTGTTTCGTGTCTTTGTTAGAATTACGTTGAAATGACAGTAATTTTCTATTAATTTAAGTCGACTGTTGTTGCTGGACATTTTAGATACAAAATGGATTTTTCTCTTGCAATATTTCTAGTTACAATTTATGTAATTTGTGGCTACGCTGAGAATATTGTTAACGTATCTACTCCATTAAATAATGTATTTCTAGCAAAATTATCGAAAGAAATTTATTCAATTTGGGAGCCGCTGCCTGAAAAAGTTGAGATAAATCAACTTGAGTTTGTGACAAAACGTTGCCAGCTACTTGTAAATAATTTTGCAGGTATCCAACTCTCCAGTGGAAATGTTCCCCTGATAGTTCGTAAACCTGTTCTTGGTTTTATTAAAGACATGAAAGTAATTTGGGTATTAGAAGGTAAAGATGCGCTCAACATTTGTCCAGCCTATTCACTATCAAATTTTTCTGATGATTGGAATTCAATCTGCGCAAGCTTTGATAAGTACAAATTTGTTGCGAGCTCGAAACAGCCAAATTGTGAGGTGGATATTGATCTCTTTCCACCACGCTTTCTCTCCAATTATTTTGAAGACAGCAAATTTAACCAATTTTGGATAGATTTAAAAAATGAGCTTGACTTAACACATGCTTATATTGATATTTTAAAAGTTTATTTAAGGCCTACAGATTGGCATTTTCAGGGAACATTTATGGATCCGAATTTAAATAAAGAATTTGCAAAGATTGTTCCAGGATTAGCACCAAAAATTTCCATTTTGGTCACAAAAAGTCAACCAAATGAAGTAACAAAGTATTCAGTATTTAACTGGGCACAATCTTTAAGTAGAAGTGGACTGACGTGGAACATATTTTTAGTTGTTTACGAATTTGAAATTAAGGAAAATAATAATTCTCCAAAGATTGACAAGTTTAAAGTTTTAAATTGGACTTCAAATGAAATAGAGGGTCGTTCAGAGCACATAAGCGTTCGTCTACGTATTTTGGATAAAGAATTGGGAGAGCAATTTTATCGCTGTAGAAGTTCTAAAGAAAATCATTTAGCTGAAGTAAACAGCTTGGCAGCTAAAATCCGGATAGTTATTTCGCATATTTGGATTTCAGTCTTTAAAAACTATTCATTTGAGATTAGGGGAGCTCAGAGCCTGTGCGTTAATGGGATGAAGGTTAAAGGCAATATGATATTTTCGATGATAAGGTTTTCATCCCAATTAAGCAATGATTCAAGTCCACTCCATATCCCGTTTTTCTTTCCGGATACTTCAAACCCGCTTAGTTTTATAGTTTGCGGATATAAAAAGGTAGAGCCTTTGCTGTTCAAGGAGCTTGTCAACGTCTATGATTTGTACGTGTGGATTTGTCTAGCTGCAACTGTAGCCCTTTTTGCTTTTAAAGTAGGTCGTTTACGGACTTACTGGTCATCTCTGTTCTCAATTTTAAAGCCACTTCTTGAACAAGGCTATGTTATTCCTAAAAAAGACGTCAAACACAATTCAATTCGAATAATTTTCAGCTTTTATTTCCTGATGGTTATTGTTTTAAGCCAAGGTTATAAGCAAAGCAACGTTTATAATATGGTTAGGCCAAGGAAAGCTGAGAAATTTAAAGAATTTCATGATTTAGTCGATTTCAATTACGACATTTATATAAAACATTACGGCGCTTTTGTGTACGAAGGGATCCTACAACGTTTGAATTTATCAGAGTTTAAAAGCAATACTATAACATGTCGAAAGCCTTGTAATAATCACTTTCAAGATATATATTTTTTAGGTGTGAGATCTCTTACTGTCTTCTCGGTAATAGGGTTACTGGACTTTTATAAGGTGGTTTGGACATTGAGACTGTATGGAGCAGACAGGAATTATAGCTTTGATGAAATGGTAAAGCAAAATAGCTCTTTGCTACCACAGCAAACCTTGATACTTCATTTATTAAAATGGTTAGAGTTTAACTACCCGCTAATCTCTCCCAAAATGACTTGGGACGAGTGGCCTGAATTAGGAAATGAAATTGCAAACGAATATGGTCGAGAAGTAGACAGACAACTTTTTGAAAAAATTAGAAATTGTAACCGAACAGCGGTGGTTCTCGAGGCAAGTGATGGCAAAGCAATTATAAATAGATTTAACAAACCGGAAATATATGAGGGAGTTGAACAAAGTATGAATACATTTCATTTCGATCTTTATAGGCAAGTTTCCGCACCACTTATTAAGAGAATTAAGCAATTTAAAGAGTCTGGTATTAAAGAGAAGTGGATGAGCGTGATAAAAGTAATTTCTAACAGTATACGCTACAATAATAGTGATTCTAATGAAATGGCTAAAAGCCTAGAAGGACCTGCTCCTGCTAGTTTAAAGGGAAATGTTTTAGTAATATTTAGTTTGTTAATAGGCGGATTATTTTTGGCAAGCGCATTATTATTTGCTGAACGCTTTCGTTTTATTGTTGGAGAATTTTATTGTAAGAAATGAATTGCAAACTTGTGTTAAAAAGCCAATATAAATAAAATTATCAAATAATAATTAAATATTTGCTCATTTAAAACAAAAGTTTTATAACTTCAATTTTAACCATGGGATTTCTGTCGGAGGTCACTTTATTTCGTTTTAATATCCGTATTTTAATCACATAGAATCGGATAAATTCAGATAATATTTTATAGAAATTTCCACCCAAAATGTTCTTACCTATCTTAATACTTTTGTTTACCATTTGTGAATTTAGTTGGAATCTTGGGATAGACCTGAACATTTCTACTCCATTTAGTAACGCGTTTCTTGCAAAATTGTCCAAAGAAATGTATTCGATTTGGGAGCCGTTGCCGGAGAAAGTAGAATTGGGTGGGTTTGAATTTGCGGGGATAAGTTGCCTGATATTCGTAAGTAATTTTGCTGGGATCCAAGTTTTAAGTGGAGACGTTCCAATGATAGTTCGCAAACCAGTCCCTGGTTTTATTGAAGAGCTGAAAGTAATATGGGTGATGGAAGGAAAGGGTTTAGCAATCCACCTTTGTCCTACCATTTCACTAAAGAATTACACTGTTTATTGGGATTTTATTTGTGTGAGCTTTGGTAAGCGTAGATTTGTTTTGAGCTCAAAGCAATCGACTTGTGAAGTCCAATTTGATATTTTTCCATCACGCTCCCTCTTCAATAATTTTAAAGAAAATGGATTTAAACAATTTTTGGAAAGATTAGATTTAAAGGTTGGGCCTATTGATATCTCTCGAGTTTGTTTAAACCCTCCTGATTGGCACTTTCATAAAAGCTTTATGGATCAGAGTGAATTAGGAAAGGTGCTTCCTAGTTCAAAAGCAAAGCTTTCCATTTTGGTCATAAAACGCAAGTCCAATCAAACAAAATTGAAAGAATGGGCAAATTTATTTTCCCGTTTTGATTACGTATCTTCAAGTGGCAGTGGACTGGCTTGGAACAGACGCGTTTTCGTTTATGATTTTGAAAATAGAGTTTTGCATTGGTCATTAAGAGAAACAGACGGAAGTTCAGAGCAGATAAACATTCGCTTTAATACAATGGATACAGAATTAAGAAGGGAATTTCTCTTGTGTAAAAACCATCAAAATAATCCTCTAGATAGAAGGGAAATTGGCAAGGCCATCATGTCACAGATAATCCGGATAGTTATCTCTCACTTCTGGACTTCAGCTTTGAGAAATTATTCAATTGAAGTAGTAGGAAGAAAACATTTATGCTTAAATGGCTTACTAGTAAAAGCCAAACTGCCTTTATTCAAGACTAAACTTTCATCTCAAATAAGTAATGACTCTAGTCCTCTTCATATCCCGCTTTTCTTCCCGGATATTTCAAACCCACTTTGTTTTATTATTTGTGGGTATAAAAAGGTAGAGCCTTTGTTGTTCGAGGAACTTGTGAGCGTTTATGATTTATACGTGTGGATTTGCATTGCAGCAACTCTAGCGCTCGTTGCGTTAAAGCTAGAGAGAGGTTGTCTATTTACGAGTAATTATTGGTCATCTCTTTTTTACATTTCAAAATTGCTATTTGAGCAAGGCCATGCCATTCCTAAGAAAGAAATTGTCAAGGGCAATTCAATTCGGATAATGTTCAGCTTTTATTTCTTGATGGTTATAATTTTGAGCCAAGGCTACAAGCAAAGCAACGTTTATAATATGGTTAGGCCACGAAAAGCTGAAAAATTCAAAGAATTTCATGAGCTTGTCGATTTCAACTACAACATTTATATCAAACATGATAGTGTTGTGTTTTCTGAGGAGATTCTACAAAGCCTAAATTCATCGCTTCAAATTGACATTTCATCTTTTCCACAGCCCTACGCGGGTCATTATAAGGAGATTTACATTATGGGTGTGAAAACGCTGCTTGTCTTTTCCGAAGTGGGACGGATGGGATTTTGGGATGAATTTTGGACAATGAAATTGTACGGAACTGGAAGGAATAATAGCTTTGATGAGATGGTAAAGGAAGGTAGCTCGCTTCTACCCCAGCGACATTTAATACTTCATTTGCTAAATTGGCTAAGGTTAACTTATCTCATGAAAACCCCTTTAGTAACTTATGATGAGTGGCTTAAAGTAAAGAAGAGAATTGAAGAGGAATATGACAGAGAAGTGGACAGTCGACTCCTTGAAAAACTACACAATTGCAATAAGACAGCGATTGTCCTTAAGACACGTAAGGGAAAGGAGATTTTAAACAAATTTAACAAGCCATACATGTATGAAGGAGGTGAACAAATTATGAATACATTTCAATTTTATTTGGATAAGCAAATTTCCGCTCTGTTTATCAAGAGAATTGCTTTTTTCAAAGAGTCTGGAATTAAAAAGAAATGGATTTACATTTTGGAAGCGATTTCTACCAGCATCCGCCACAAGAGCAATGATTCAGTAGAAATAACAAAACGTTCAAGTGGCCCTACGGCTGCTAGTTTGACCGGAAATGTTTTAGTAATATTTAGTTTACTCGTAGGCGGATTGTTCATTGCAAGTGTTATTTTGCTTGCTGAGCAAATAATTCAAAGACTTTGCTTGGATGCAATAGAAAGGAACATAAATATTTTCCAAAAAATATCAGAAACCAATCGAAATTGCTAAAAGAGAAAACTTATTTTTAATATACAGGATAACATAAGTTATTAGTTCAAATTGAAATTGTAACAGTATTATTTGGTATGTTGCCTTATAAAGAATAATATTTGTAAAATATAAAAATAAAAATAAATTATATTCATGTAAAAATATTTCTATTGTAAAGTTTTTGATTAATTTGATCGAGTGACAAATGGAAAGTGGAGCGTTTTTATACTTTTAATCCATTAGGGGAATAAGAAGTTTGGGTAATAGCAATAGACTCTAAAAGTAGACATTACGTTGGCTTGTACAAACAAAATATTTTTAGCTATTTGTAAATTTTAAATTTCTTTGGTCGGTCGCTTAAAATAATTTTGTTGAAAATGGTTTCTTCTCTTTTAATAATTTTGTTAATTGTTAACAGAATTAGTTGGGGTGTGCAGATAAACCCAAATATTTCTACTCCATTTAATGATGCGTTTCTTGCAAAATTTTCCAAAGAAATTTATTCAATTTGGAAGGCTTTGCCGGAGAAAGTTAGCCTGAATGGCTTAGAATTTGTGGGGACACGTTGCCAAGTACTCGTAAGTAATTTCGCTGGAGTCCAACTCTCCACGAACGGGTCCTTGATAGTTCGCAAACCTGTGCCAGGATTTATTGAAGACTTCAAGTTAATGTGGGTGATGGAAGGAAAGGGTTCATTCATTCATCTCTGTCCTGCAATCCTTTTTTTAAACTATAAATATTCGGATTCAATTTGTGCAAGTTTTGATAGGTATAAATTTATTAAGAGCTCGAGACAGCCAAATTGTGAAGTCCAAATTGATCTATTTCCTCCACGGTTTGATTTCAATTATTTTACAGAAGACAGATTTATGAAATTTTTAAACAGGATAAGACATGACATCGGTTTAAGACTAGATTTTTTGAATATTCAGCGGATTCGTTCAAACCCGCCTGGTTGGCATTTCCGTAACAGTTTCAAGGATAAAGATTTGCAAAATGAATTAGCCAAAGTAGTTCCAGGATTGAGAGCAAAGCTCTACATTTTGGTAATAAAGGATCAACCTAAAAGAGTACCAAAATATTCGGTAATGGACTGGGCCAGATCATTTTCCGGGGATGATTTCGTTTTCCAAAGTGGAAGTGGGTTGACTTGGAACATTCTTTTATTTGCTTGCGCGTTGAATACTAATTTTGTAAGTGTTTTCGAGTGTAAATCTGTCCACTGGGCATCAAATAAAATTGACGGTAGTTCGGAGCAAATTAGCTTAAGCCTTCGAGCACTAGATGTAGAATTAAGAGGAGAATTTCTTAGCTGCCGGAGCTCTCGTAATAACCCTTTAATAGCAATCAACATGGGAATCGTAGAAGCACGCCTGTCAAGGAGAATTCGGATTATTCTATCGCACATTTGGATTTCAGTTCTGAGAAATTATTCGTTTGAGTTAATAGGAACAAGAACTTTATGTGCTAATGGAGTGCGGGTGAAACGGGTGCAACTTCAAATGACCAAATTTACGTCTCAATTAAGCAATGATACAAGTCCTCTCCATATCCCGCTTTTCTTTCCAGACGTTTCAAACCCACTTGGTTTTATAGTTTGTGGGTATAAAAAAGAAGAGCTTTTGTTGTTCGAAGAACTTGTGAGCGTTTATGATTTTTACGTGTGGATTTGTCTAGTAGCAAGTGTAGCCCTTTCTGCTTTAATGCTTGAAATGAGCTATTCACTAACTTATTTTTCATCTCTCTTCTCCATTTCAAAACTGCTCGTTGAACAAGGCTACGCCATTCCTAAAAAAGAAATCAAGAGCAATTCAATTCGCCTAATGTTCAGTGTTTATTTCCTGATGGTTATTATTGTGAGCCAAGGCTACAAGCAAAGCAACGTTTATAATATGGTTAGGCCAAGAAAAGCTGAGAAATTTAAAGAATTTCATGAGCTAGTCGAGTTTAATTACAACATTTATATAAGGCATGATAGCGTTTTGGTTTATAGCGGGATTCTACAAGTTTTGAATTTACCAATGCCTCAAATTAACATTAATTCTATAGGGCCCTACAAGGGACACGCTCAGGAGATAGACTTTGAAGGTGTAAGCGCTTTCGAAGTTTATTCTGGAGTTGGGGTGATGGGCATCTGGGATATGCTTTGGACAATGAGATTGTATGGGAAAATCAGTAATAATAGCTTTGATGAAATGGTGAAAGAAAGCAGTACATTGCTGAAGCAATGGCCGGTTATGATTAATTTAATAAAATGGTTCAGATCAACCCAAATTAGCTTAGACAAAGCCTCTCAATACAGCTCACTTTGTTCTCTCCTCTAGTCATATCGCTCCATAAGAAAAACAACGTCAATGCTTTCGCTTGATCTGTCCGGTACATTCACATGCACCAGAGGTCTCTTGCTCTGAGGAGAATCTAAAATAGCTTTCAGCTGATGCTTAGCCGATGTCTGATTTCATGTTTTTAAAAAATTTTATTTTATTTTTGGAACAATTGACAGGCTCATTTTTAACAGATTAATTAAACTTCATTTATTCTAGTAAAGCATTAAGCTCAGCTGTTTATTTTTTTATTGCTCCAGTTTCAGTTAGTATTTGCGACTCCTCAACTAGTAAAAGTTTATCTTAAGTTTTGCAAAGAAATTAATTATTTGAGAAAATCATAAAGTGAAGTTGATTGGCCACTTTGTCCAGACTGTTTGAAAACTGTTTTGAAATCCTTTTTTTTTTGTTCGTGACATGTCTGATGCCCAATTCTTTTATTGGTTTAATTTATCTAAATTGAATTTACTCCCATTTATTAATTTCGTGAATTGGTCTAGCTGTGGCGGATTTTATTAATGCAGATTTGTTTGAAGTGTAAAAAGGGCAAAATTATTATCTTGGTTTGATTTAAAATATATCACATTTAAGGTAAATAAGTTTATTTAGCCGATTATTTATGGTTTTTGTGTATTTACAATTATATTTATTTCTTTACAGGATGGTGGTCTGCTTTGTTCCTAAATGCCAAAGTAAAAGTGTTCATTTGTTTCGAGCTCCAGCAAAGGTCAGCGAAAAATGGTGTGAGATCCTGAACAAGTTGTGGAAGAACACCAAGTTTGAATGCAAAAATAAATCCCATCGAGTCTGTTCGGCACATTTCGAAGAGAAATGTATTTTAAAATCATGGAAGTACGTGATAGAAGGAACGGAAGTGGAACTTCCTCGTGATAAATGGACACTACTCCCAGATTCTATTCCAACCATATTTCCGGACTTGCAAAAATCTCTACAACCTAAAGTCACACCACCTCGAAGACCTTTCCAACGAATTGAGAATGTTCCACCTAGAAAGAAATTCAAACTTTCTTCTGTGTCGAATACGGAATCAGAAAAGCCTGAAATTGTCCGCGTTCAACAAATCATCCCTTGGGAACAATTGAAAGCAGCATGTCAGCTTATCAACGGAAACTGGTTATACACTAGCGATTCCGAATCTTCATCTGCATTTATTGTAAACAAACGGAGAGGATTTCCAAGCGTGGAGAGATCTATTGTGGTAAAGTTATTAGTTTTTAATTTTTACAAAAAACTCCCCATTATATAATGCAAATTAATTTTGATGTTCTTTTGTAAATGCAGATTGAAAATGAAAGAGGCCTGAACCATTCTCGCTTTAGTATTGAAGGTGAGGACGTAACTGCTCCATTCCTGAAAGGACGGGTTCTTAGAGAAGATAATTTGAAGGAAATGTTGCAGGAATTTTATTCAACTCGGAATTGTTTGGGATTAAGCGGATTTACCTCAATTGAGAGCTTCACCGGTGGAATGAAACGAGGATTACAATGGTTCTCTTCTAAATGTGTTGGGCTAGGGACGGAAATGGTTTGCAAAAATTGTAAATCAATCTACGAGGGCTTGCAGAAAAAATTATCGAGGCAAATTAAGATAAAACCCGAGAAAACAAAGAAATTAAAAAGGAGCAATGACAAGTGTCGCTACTACAAAAAGCGATGCCAGCGGTTAGCAGTTGAAAAGAAAAATCTGAGACGGGAAATCCTGAAGATAAAATCGTCAATTCGTGGTGCCGATGTATCAAAAATCAAGGAGATAATTGATAAGCTGCAGCTTCCACAAACTGCAAAGGATAATATTTTGCATTCTATTAAAACCGCAAAAGCGAGATCTGCTTGTGGAATGAGGTAAGTAATAATTGTCTTTTTGGCTAGAGATTGTCATTTGAAAGTAGCGATTTTTTAGAGTTCATCTGTTAATTAATTGGTTGAAGGTTAGTTGTTGGCCGTTAAGGCGTAAGTGGAGAAAGAAGCGGTTATTAACTTAACGCTTGGCGTACATTTTAAATTATTCACAGAACAATCGGCGAATATTTCATGGCCTGGTTTGCAATTTAATTCATGGACGCTGGTAAATCTCTGAAACGTCATGAAGCTGATTTTTCAATTGTTTATCACAATAACTCCTTTATAAGACTTGGGAATTTTATCAGCACAAATTTCATTCATTTGGTTGTGCAAAAGTCAAGCACAGAATTTATACTTCATGCTCGTCAGCATTATCAAGCTAATCATTCCATGTCTGTCAATGAAAAACAGGATATCTTTATCCGGGCTGTTAGACGAGGTGAATTATAACTGTTGAATATTTCACTAATGAAGAAAAGGGATTTAAAGGATTGCCTAGCAGGACACCCAATTTAATTTATTATTGTGTGACAAACTCCAAAAACAATTCAAAAGTCATCATAAAAGATAATGTAAATGTGATCAGAAGGCTGCTTGAAATTAAACCTGAGCTTCTAGAAGAAACTGATTATAAGCAAAGAACGCCACAACTTGATAATGCTAGAGCTAATCAAGTTGAAAGCGAATGTTTTACAGGCTGACCTTGATGGAAACACAATCCTTCATATTAATGATGGAAGGTCTCATTTAAAATAATGTGTTTTAATTGCTCATGAAAATGAAAAAGAATAATTGTCTGGGATATTCCGGCCATTGAAATATTCTAATTATTTATATTTATTTTACAGATACTCCGCTTCCTGGCTAATGGAATGTCTCTTGCTGCGAATTAAATCTCCGGCTGCGTATAAGCACTTGCGAAATGCGAAGATACTTGCTCTGCCACATCCTACCACACTTACAAAATTAATTGGTGCCCACAAGTGCGAATTTGGAATGAACGAAGAATCATTAAAAGCCATCGCCAACATTTTTAAAGGAAAGGAACGGCGTGACAGACAAGGTGTTCTCATATTTGATGAGATTCAATTGCGCGAGACCCTTAATTTCAACAAAGAAAAACAAAAGCTTGAGGGATTTATTGATTTTGGAGAATACACAGAGGACGTGTCAAATGCCAAGGATAAGGGCAAACTTGCGGATCACGCGCTAGTTTTAATGTATCGCCCGTTTAACAGCGATTGGGTAATAAATGTTCATGAAGCTTTATATTAAGGTGAATATTGTGACACAATAGCTTATCTATATTTTTTCAAATAAATTGCATATTAGGTTCAGCCGATAGCAGCCTTTGCGACTAAAAATGCGGCTAATGGAAATGCTATTCATATGGTGGTGTTTCAGGCCATAATTAAATTGGAAGAAATTGGCGCAGAGGTAGTTGCAGTTATTTGTGATGGTTCAAAGCCCAACAAATCATTTTTTAAGAAATGTGGTGTTGGGATATTTAAAGGAGAAGTGCGAAACAAGGTTAGCAAAACATATGCAAATCTTTTCGAAAGCTATAACCATTATAACCTTTTAAATAAATTTTGTTTTGTAATATTGCAGATAACTCACCCGTACGATGAATCACGATTTCTTTATTTTTGCTCTGATACGCCGCATTTGTTCAAATGCATTAGAAATCATGGGATGAAATACACGCATATTAAGGTTTTTATACTTGGTTGAATAATCACACAAACTATACGATTTCATTACTTAATTATTAAACATCATTTTTTACAGTTTGACGGAAAGAATGTGGACTATTCCATTTATTCTACGCTATTACAGGAGGATCGGAAGCGCCTGCCGGGTCTGCGAGTTTGTCCAAAGCTATCAAAATCCCATATTTCCCCAAATAATTTTGAAAAGATGGTTGTTCATTTAGCTACGCAGGTAAAATGCAATAATTAATTACGCAAAAGGGATCCTAATAAAAGTTTATTTTTGTATTTTAGCTATACAGCAATTCCGTCGCAAATGGATTAAAGTTCTATAGAGAACAAAATCTTGAGGAATTTAAGGAAACGGAAGACACGGAAAATTTTACGAGAGCACTTAACTTACTATTTGATTTATTAAATGCTCAGTTGCCAGAACAAGGAATTCGAATGAATTCAAAATCTTATCAGGTTTTATATACTTTAATTTTACAGCTTTACCTGCAATGTACTTTACCTAAATATTTGTATTTTTATACAGGAGCTTCTAAAGTTCAAATCGATTCTGGATAAAGAGTGGAAGAAGATTCTGTCCGCAAAAAACGCGTTTCACTACAATCCGATGGCCAGTAAAGAAACGATGCAGGCGTTAATTATAACAGTCAATTCTACAATCGACATCATAAACTATCTATGCAACGAGCTAGGTTATTCATATGTTCTCACTGGCAAAATAAACCAGGATTGCTTACAGGTAAACATAATATTTTAAATTATACCTTTCAACCTAATTAATAATTGCATTTATTTAATTGCAGAAATTTTTTGGAATAATTCGCGCATCTGGTGGCTGTGAGGATCATCCAACTGTAACAAATTTTTTGCAACTTTTCAGACTTCTAAGCCTATACAATCCTATTAGACAATTGGTTCGAGGAAATTGCAGAGATGGAAATAATATCCAGGTCCTTTCTTCGTTTGAGATGGATTTACGCGATGCAGCCAGGCAGAATAAGGTTCTCGCTCTTCAAAGAAAACGTGACATAGAGCAGAAGATTGTTGATAATTTGTTGGAACAGGAAGCTCTTGGGAAAAGTTTATTTTGTGAAAATGACATGAACGTTTTAGACAAAAATATTGTATATTATCTAACTGGATTTCTTTGTCATAAAGCTGGTAAGCTGATAAAGTGTGAACAATGCGTAGTTAGTCTCAGATCTAATAGTTCAGTATTGCCTGAAAATGTGACACACTTATCAACAATTCGTGATTATGGTGAATTGATTTATCCATGCAAGAATTTGTTTGAAATGATTATTTCTATTGAGGATAGTCTCTCTGCCAAATTGAAGGATGTTAGTAATTGTGGTGACATTATTCTTGAATGTATTAATTCGATAACATTTACAAATCTGTCTAGATTAGGATGTGGCAAGGAGAATCATTTTGAAAGCATTGTGATGTCATTATTTCCTTACTACATCACAATGCGCTTACAATTTTACGCACGATCAATTCGAAATGACTTGGGCCATGGCAAGGCTACTAAAAATAAGCGCAAGGAGTCCAGACTGTCTAAATAATTTTTGGATTTGAATTAAATAATTTGCATATGTAAATAGTTGTGTTCCAAACGCTGTCAAATAAAAGCTGTGACTAATTGTTGATGGTTATGTAACTTTAAATTAATGTAATTACAGGCACATAATTATTATTATTTACTGGTTAGAAAATTCACAAATACATTTGACATAAAAATTTCCCTGCATATTTTTATGCAAAATTTATTGTTATGAAAATTAGTATTTTAAGAATTATATTGCGATGGCAACTATCTCATAGCCATTTAAACAAAACTTAATAGTATTTCTCTATTATCTACTATTACCTAAATGTTGGAAGTAAAATGTCAATAAATTAAACTTACTTGATTGAACTGTATGTACATTATTTAATTTTTTGCATGAAAGCATTCAGGATAACCGCTAGGTTTAATAGCCTGTAGCAACCAAAGGGTAACCTAATTTATTCTAACAAAATTAAATTAGCATCAGGAGCAGATATGACTAAATTCCACTTAAATCCGGTAAATCATAACAAGTATTTTGTCTTAAATTTCCCTATTGCATTAATCCAAATTAATTCGTGGTTTAGATTCCAATTAATTTAGAGAATTATTTATTGAAGGGCGCTTAAAGCAGCCTTTATTTAAGCAGTGAAAGTTTGCAAAATATTTCCATTATGTAGTCCACGTTGGATTATCCATGCTTATTTATTTTAAAATTTTCAATCTCTTTCCCCATTTTGTTGCCAAGAGTATCACGAGGGACAAAAAATACCAACTTTTTAAGCAATCCTAAAACATTCATAACTAACTTGTTTATGTCTTTATTTTGCTGCTTTTAATTGGAAGTCTTTTTTCTCGTTTCCCAAGTAAGAATTAGTCAAGCATGTGCAAGATTAAAGGCAACAAGCCATGTAAGTAACCACACCTGGTTTTAAGATTTTTGCTGAACGTACGAACTAATTTACATGCTTTGGATGCTATTCATACACTATTTGCTTCTTTTATAAGAACTCATGAATTTATATAACTTTTTTTTTCGCAAAGGAAATTAACGTTTGGGTTGTGCATCACCCCATCTCTGCCATTTCTTAAGGATCCTTCATGAGAAAGTTTTAAGTTGATAAAATTGAAAGAAGCTCTCAATTCTCAAGACCTCTTCTTTAAAGTCTACATTTCCGTAAAAAGTTTCTTTCTAGTAGCCAAAATCAAATTGCAATTTGTGTAGAAGGTCAACCATAGTATATTCCATCACTCGGTTGCAAAACACTTTGAGAAAAATGCTCAAATTAGCCTCTAGTAAACCATGGCTATAAAGAAAGAGAAGAAGAGAAGAAAGCGATTTTCCACGAAATGAGATCTTGCATGCATAAGAAGCTACGCTCATTCTCTTTGTTTGCTGCAGCATTTGGGCCTACGAGTGCAAGCGCTCGTAGCGGTGGAAATTTCTACCGGACTGACAAGCAATACAGATCAGCTGCGCACTTCTTATACTAGACCTAATCCGTTTTGCTTCGGCTTAGAAGAGTGGCATGAAATAGAATATAAAATTGTGAAAGAATATGATCGAGAAGTAGATAGACAACTTGTTCAAAAACTACTCAATTGCAATAAAACTGCCGTTGTGCTTAAAGCAAGTAAAGGCAAAGCATTTATAAGCAGAATTGGAAAGCAAGATGTGTATGAAAGAGCTGAAAGAATTATGAATGCATTTCACTTCTATTTTGAAAAGCAAGTTTCAACATCTCTTTTAAAGAGAATTGCACAGTTTAAAGAGTCTGGTATTAAGGAGAAATGGATGAGTATTTTGCAAATGATTTCGAACAGTATCCGGCACAATCACAGTGATTTAGATGCTAGCTTGAAGGGGAATGTTTTGGTAATATTTAGTTTGCTAATAGGAGGATTAGGGTTTGCATGTGCTTTGTTCTTTGCTGAACGTCTTCGTTCTATCGTCGAGCAATTCCGCTCACACTAATCAACTCGCCATGCCTCTCCATTTATTTCACATCTCCCATTTTGCTCATTAAGGTAAGTTTTTTAATTGACTTGTGTCGCATCCAATTTTCAATCATTCTTCTCGCCTCCCGTTTTAATTTCTATCATTGATAATTTAATTAAAATTCTGTTTATTTTCTACAGACGCAATGAAGGTTATAGTTAGGGTGAAGGAGGGGGCCCAGCACACATTTCGGATGAAGACAAACGACACCATTCTTTGCCTGAAATCCAAACTTGCTCCTGTGTTTCAGATCCCAATCGAACTTCAACGACTTGTTTGCCACAACCAACCTCTCATGAACTTTCGCAGATTGTCTTCATGCCCCACTGACCTTTCCCGACCTCTCTTTATATTTCTCACCAAACTCAACGACCCGAATGAACTCACTCCAGGAGGGGCTGATCCAAAGCGCCTTGTAAGTTTCACCATTTTGGCTGTGGTTTTATTAACTTTTCAGTTATCAATTATTAAATTTCTTTTTAACAGGTTAACATCGTTAAAGAAGTATGTAGCCTGTCGAAGGAGGACTGCGTTAATGTCCTAGGTGGCTTTGCAAACGCAAACAAGTACCGCGAAGTCAATAAGACAATCATCAACAGATTTCAAAATGCAAAAAGAGCTACAGTTAAGCAAGGTTTAGCTCCTCCACCATCCGAATCCGACAAGGTAGCTAGAGAAGTTCAACTGCTTGCCGTTCAACTCAACTCTGGCCTCGCCCCGGGAAGAAAAGGGACAACAAAAAGCGAATTGGATAATGAAGTACTCATCAAAGCTCTTGCCAAACTTAAGTTACCCGATTTAAGGGCAATGGGGGCTTTCCAAGTAAGCAATTGACTTTTAAATATCATAAAAGTACTAAATACTTTCTTTCAAATAGGTTCCTTTAATTGTCAGAGCTGACTTGTTGCCAGCAGAAGGGGGAAATGTGTTTATCGCCGTCAAAAAGCTCGAGATGAAGAAGACGTGGGTCACGAAGGGTTGGAAAGCTCCAACTATGGTTGCTTTCAACATTGCCGTTGTTGATGAGAAAGGCAGGCTGATCTTCTGGGCTTTTATAAAACGAGAGGAGAGATTTGTGCAAAAGTTCAATGCTCCAACTAACGAAATTGACGCAACCAAGCTGAGGGAGAATGGTCTGGATATTGAAGTGGTAAATAATCACAGTTTGACTTCTTTAAAAATTCTTCAGATTGATATATTCAGATATTCATTTACAGGTACGACCTGTCTTGAAAAAGTTCTTTAGTGGTCGTTGTGTCGTTGGCCATTCGTTGAGAGACGATCTGGACTCACTTAGCTATCAAAATGAGTTTGAAGAAGAGCGGTGTTTCACAACAAAAGATCAGTTTGATCTTCAAGATTTCTACTTCTACGGTCACCCTCAACGCATGTATTACGAACTCAAGGAGCTTGTTCAGCATTACTTTCCAGGAAGGAATTTTCAAACTGATGTACATGGAGCAATCGAAGATGCCCGAATGATATTGGCTGTTTATCTCAAAATGCAGATCGAGAAACTCCGCAACCCTGAAGTTCAAGCTGCTGATCTGGGAATCAAGAAGATCTAAAGACAACCCATTTTTTATGAAAAAACAAACATAGACTAGCTACTTCTAAATATTAACTTAAGACTCATGTTCACATTTTTACAGTACTATTTTTTACATTAATTATTCGAAGCTTATACAAATGTTAACATTAAGCAATTGAATTTGTACATAAATTATGTAGTAAGATATAAGAATTATCTTCCATCCTATTTTCAAACTTATTTCATACGACGTTTCAAGCTAAATTTCTAACAATTATTTTAAGCGCAACTTCCATCAGAAAACGTTTTATTTATTCTACATTACTAAAGCCACATGAGTGATCAAATAATTACATAATTGAAAATTTTGTTTGATTACCTCTTAACCAGCCGGTTCTTATTGTTCTACATTAATATCATATAAATTGTTAGGCAGAAGAGGAATTTTAGGTGCAAAACAATGAATTATTTAATTCTACTCCAATATTTGGCAAATATTTTCTTTTCGATATTCTAACAAAACTACCGTTTTATTTCCTTAAGACTTTTGTTAAACACGTTTAATCCAAAATGGTTCTTTCTCTTGCAATACTTTTTTTCACTGTTTATGCTTTTGGTTGCTTTGCTGATATGTTAAACATCTATACTCCGTTTAATAACGACCTTCTTGAAAAGTTTTCAAAAGAAATGTATTCAATTTGGGAACCTATGCAAGAGAAAGTTTATTTGAATGACTTCGAATTGGGGATTGGCTGCCAGCTTCTCGTAAATAATTTTGCTGGCGTCCACCTTTCCGTTGGAGACGTGCCTTTGATAGTTCGCAAACCTGTCGCTGGTTTTATCGAAGACTTTAAGGCAATTTGTGTATTGGAAGGAAAAGGTTCAGCTGTACACATTTGTCCAACTACTTTAAGTTTAAATTATACAAATTGGGATTCAATTTGTGCGAGCTTTGATAAGTATAGATTTGTCGCGCGGTCAAAACAACAAAATTGTGAGGTTCTTATTGATTTATTTCCACCTCAGTTCTCTTTTGATTATGCAGAAACAAGATATTTTGAATTTTAAAAAAGGATAAGAAGTGAGCTTGACTTAAATATTTACTTTTACTTTTATCCAGTTTGTGTAAAACCTTTAGATTGGCATTTTCATACAAGCTTAGCGGATTCAAATGTTCGAAAGGAATTACAGAAAGTGTTTCCGGGGCAAGCAAAGCAAGCTTTTTTGTATTCTGTGGTTGAATGGGCATTATCATTTTCTAACCCTAGTTATGTATTTTTAAGTGGAAGTGGACTAACTTATAATATCCTTTTATTTGTATTCAATTTAGAAACAAAAAATTATATACTTTATAACAATTCTGCAGAAATTAATTGTAGTTTTGAGCAAATTAATATTTACTTTTATACGACGGACGCAAAATTAGAAGCAAAATTTTTCCTCAGTAGAAACCCTCGCGAAGATCCTTTTGTTAAAGTCGATAGAGAAATTGATAGTCTTGGAAAGAGAATCAGGATAGTAATTTCTCATAAGTATTAGGCGGACTATGCTTTGCAAGTGCTATTTTCATTACAGAGCGCGTTCGCCTTTTTAAAACAGAATTGTATAGAAATAAATATATTGCAAACTGGTTGTAATAACCAATTTAAATTGTTAAATATCAGGACTATCACACTACTATAGCTGGTAAGTAAATTCAAATACGGTTCAACTAAATTTAATATTTTTCAAGCTGAATTTCTGATAATTATTTGATGCCACACTTGCATACGAAAATTGTCCTATTAATTATCTTCAAACATGAAAATCAAATATTGTCATTATTATGCGGCGTTGTTGATTGTGTGAATTTCTCTTCGCCATATATTTAAATTGCTTTATTGTATAACCTGGTAAGGGAGAAAGCGAAAAATGTAATAAAATCATCTAATACTGTAATAATATTTGGTCATTTAAAATAAAATAGCAAAACTTTTGTTTTAACGATGCTATTAATTCTTGAAAGCTATTCGTTGCCTTGTATCCGTATTAAAATCATATAAGTTTTTCCCTAAATCTTGCCAGCCTGTTGCTAAACATTTAAATTCGAAATGGGTCGCTTACGTGCAATAATTTTATTCACAATTTATCTACTTGGTTGCTTTGCAAAAAATATTGTAAATATTTCAACCCCGTCTGATAATTTGTTTCTTGCAAAGTTTTCCAAAGAAATATATTCCAATTGGAACTTGTTGCTTGAGAAAGTTTACCTGAATGAGATTGGGTTTGTGAGGGAGAATTGCCAGTTATTTGTAAGCAATTTTGCGGGGATCCAGCTTTCCAGTGGAGGCGTGCCCTTGATACTTCGCAAACCAGTTCCTGGTATTATTGAAGACCTGAAAGTAATATGGGTTATGGAAGGAAAAGGGTCCCATCTTTGTCCCACCATTTCACTGAAAAATTACACTGTTTATTGGGATTTTATCTGTGTGAGTTTTTCTAAACGTCGATTTATCATAAATTCAAAGCAATTAACTTGTGAGTTACAAATTGATCTTTTTCCGTCACGCTCCCTCTTCAATAATTTTAAACAAAAAGAATCTAAGCAAATTCTGGAGAGATTAGGAAAAGAGTTGGATTTAAGACTTGGTTCGGTTGATATTTCACAAGTTTGTTTAAACCCTCCTGGTTGGCACTTTCATAAAAGTTTTATGGATCAGAGTGAAATAGGAAAGGTGCTTCCGGAATCAACAGCAAAGCTTTTCATTTTAGTGATAAAAGGTCAGTCCATTCCAGAAATAAAGGGAGGAGAGTGGGCAAATTTATTTTATTTTTTTGACTACGTATCTTCAAGTGGGGGTGAATTGGCTTGGAATAGACGCTTTTTTGTTTATGTTATTGAAGAAGGTAATAGTTGGTCATCAAGAGAAATAGACAAAAGTTTGGAGCAGATTAATATTCGTTTAATTGCAATGGATACAGAATTAAGAACGGAATTTCTCCTTTGTAATAACCATCAAAAAAATCCTTTAGATAAAGACATGGGCAAAACCTTAATGTCACGAAAAATCCGGATAGTTATCTCTCACTTCTGGACGTCAACTTTAAAAAATTATTCAATTGGAGTAGTAGGAAGAAATTATTTATAAATAAAATTTCTCAACTGAAAATGCCATATTTTTCGATATTCTAAAACCACTCAGTTCAGTTAGGGCCAACATAATATTATGATGGAGAATACGGTATTGAAAACCGTAATGCAATTGGCCCTACTACACAGCCAAAATCACGGTTTAAATTATTTATAGCTTCTAGTAATTAGTAGTATATGAGTGTTGTGGGCGATGATTTGCAAAAACTGCAAATCTCAAACTAAAACTAACACCATCAAGAAATGGCTGAGCAGTTAAAATTTTAAAAAATTGCAAATTTTGGCCATTTTACCATGTTAAATGTGACTCAATTTTTTGGCCGGGCCGTAAAAATGCCAAAAGGTTTGACTAGCCTATGATTTAGAGGCATTTATTGTGCACACAATAGCGTTGGAACGGTCTTTGGCATTTTTACGGCCCGGGAGTTATAGCACTTAATTGTTGAGATATTTAATTTAATTATTGTGCAAAAAGGAGGCGTTCAAATAGAACGTAGCTATTTTGAACTGAACTATATCCACTGAAATTGATAATCTATATATGATTAAAACCGTGATTTCACAATGCTAGTATGACATAAATTTTAAAATTAGACATTCCTCTTCCCCCAGGGGTAATTTTAAAAGTTAATCAAATAGGTTGAAATTCATATGGTATACATAATTTTGCTTGGGTATTAACACCATATGGTTTAAAATATAAAATTTGCATATTTTGATACTTTTCTCTACACCTCGTAGGTTATGTGAATAAAATGACATGGCTGAATTTTAGCAGATGAGAAATTTTCCGCCTTATGCTTAAATGGTGTGTTGGTAAAAGCTAAACTGTCCTTTTATAAGACTAAACTTGCATCCCAAATAAGTAATGACTCAAGTCCACTCCATATCCCGCTTTTCTTCCCGGATATTGCAAACCCACTTGGTTTTATAGTTTGCGGGTATAAAAAGGTAGAGCCGCTAGTATTCGAGGAACTTGTAAACGTTTATGATTTTAAAGTGTGGATTTGCATTGTCGTAAGTCTAACCATTTTGTCCTTAACGCTTGAGAAAAGTCAATTTTCATGTAATTATTGGTCATCTATCTTCCTCATTTCAAAACTGCTCCTTGAACAAGGCAATGCCATTCCTAAAAAAGAAATTATCAAACGCCATTCCATTCGCTTAATGTTTAGCCTTTATTTCCTGATAGTTATTGTTTTGAGCCAAGGCTACAAGCAAAGCAACGTTTATAATATGGTTAGGCCAAGGAAAGCTGAAAAATTTAAAGAATTTCATGAATTGGTCAGGTTTAATTATAACATTTATATCAAACATGATAGCGTTGTATTTTCTGACGAGATCATTCAAAGCCTAAATTTATCAGAGACTGAAATTGACATTTCTTCCTTCCCAGAGCCATACGCTGGTCATTATAAGAATATATACATTTTGGGTGAAAAAGCGCTGATTGTCTTTTCGGAAGTGGGACGGATGGGATTCTGGGATGAATTTTGGACAATGGCTTTGTACGGAACAGGCAGGAATAATAGTTTTGAAGAAATGCTAAAGCAATATAGCTCGTTGCTCCCTCAGCGACAATTGATAGTTCATTTGTTAAATTGGCTTAAGTTAACTTCTGCTTACCTCTGGGGTAACTTATGGCAAATGGATCCAAGTAAAAAAGGGAATTGAAGCGGAATATGACCGAGAAGAGGATAATCAACTTGTTGAAAAACTACGCAACTGCAATAAAACAGCTATTGTCCTTAAAGCAAGCAAAGGCAAAGCAATTTTAAGCAGATTTAACAAACCAGATATGTATGAAGGAGGTGAACAAATTATGAATACATTTCAATTTTATTTTCATAATCAAATTTCCGCACTGCTTATTAAGCGGATTACTTACTTCAAAGAGTCTGGAATTAAAGATAAATGGATAAGCATTTTGGAAGCGATATCAAACAGTATTCGCCAGAACAGCAGCGATTCTGTGGAAATAGTAGAATATCCAAATAGCCCCCGGCTGCAAGCCTGAAAGGAAATATTTTAGTAATATTTAGTTTATTAATATGTGGATTGTTCATTGCAAGTATAATTTTGGTTGCAGAGTATTTCCGTTTTAATTTTAATTTTGTTTGGATGCTACGGGAAAAATAACAACTTAAGAAATATATAAAAAAAACATTAATATTCATATTGTGGAAGGTCTTTTTAATTTGATTAGGTGACGAATGGAATGTGAAGCGTTTTTAATACTTTTAATCTATTATGAAAATGAAAAGAAGTGGCAATAGATTTTTCAAGTATATTTTTACAAATGGCTTAGCATTTGTACAAATAAAATATTTGCTATTTGTAAATTTTAAACTTTCTCCGTCGGAGAAGTATGAAATGTTTTCTTCTCTTTTAATAATTTTGTTCATCGTTAACAGATTTACTTGGGGTGTACACATAACCCCAAATATTTGCTGATGGTCGGACTGCTTATTGCAGGAGTCATTTTACTTGTTGAGCTTTCTTGTGCTCATTCAATGAATTTGACACGGATGCTATATAATATTTGTACGGATCTATCTTACAACAATAGCTGGATAGTTAAATTATAATTTAAATAATTACACTTTAATTTAGCTTGTAGCAAAAGTACCAAAACAATCAGTAAAACAATTTTAAAGTTTTGAAACAAATTAATTTAAAACACGTTATTTTAAATTGAAAGGACATGAGTGTAATGACGAAGATAAGGTGAAGTACTTTGACTTTCCAAGCGTCCTTGTTTTGTGTTGACGTTAACTTGTCTTTTGGGCAAACACTTTTTGCAGTTTAACAAATTATTAAAATATTTTTTGGATAAATTTTGGCATTAATGCATCTTGAAGCGCTTGAGTTTATGGTTTAAGCTTCTCAAAAAGACTTTGATGCTTTAAAAAATGTTATTTATCCTTTCAACGGTTTTGATTATTAACGGTTTTTGTTGGAGTGTCCCTATCATCATAAACATTTCCACTCCATTTAATAATGTGTTTCTTGCACGGTTTTCCAAAGAAATTTACTCTATTTGGGAACCGTTGCCTGTGAAGGTTGACCTAAATGAGATTGAATTTGTGGGGGCACGCTGCCAGGTAATTGTAAGTAATTTTGCTGGAGTTCAAATTTACAGTGGGAAAGTGCCCAGGATAATTCGCAAACCTGTTCTTGGTTTTATTGAAATAATGAAAGTAACGTGGATGTTGGAATCAAGGGGTTTCCCGATGCAACTTTCTCCTACCATTTCATGCTCAAATTATACTGAAAAATTGAATTTAGAGTGAAAAAACTGGCAACTTTTCCGTCCGCATTCCGATCAACGGTCGGAAAGTTTTAATTTATTCCCGCCTTTAGGACAGATCAGATCTGAAATTTCTGATCTGGATCATTCCAGTTTCAGTCCAGATCAGCAATACATTAAAAAGTGCATTTAACGTTTCTGTCCAATTTCATTCCAGTTTCTGATCTGGA
>JAHZMU010002561.1:0-10927 GCA_027743725.1 Rambutsinella grinnellia | reverse complement strand
CTTCTCTACCAAAAGCGTTTCGTATAGACTTCTATGCATCCACGTTACCAAGCCCCGGCTACGAAGGCTTTCCAATCCAACCACAATTCTCAGATTGGTTCACTCTGACCTAGGTCATCATAAGCGACAGTCATTTCCGACAATGTAGTTATGTCAAGCTAATCATACCTTTTAAGAACAACCACTCTTTAACCTTTGACCCAAGCCGTAGCGCTCCTGAGCTCAGAATTTCACCGGAATTTTTAGGGGTTTGAGAGTACCCATGCTTTTAATATGGGCATAGTCGTCTGGGTTTGAGATGCGGAATGATTGCGTACTGAAAGCAAAGCAAAAGCCCCTATTGCATTAGACTTGTGGAATTGTGGATTCATCATGTTGAAAGCTGAGCATGTTCATGATACGAAGGAGGATGGGAATTCGGGACGTACTTTGCGTTGGGGAAAAGCAATGGAATGATACGGCTTTTTTTCACTATCCATTTTTCTCTTGCTATTTGTGAGAGAAAAGGGATGTTATTATGTAGCTCATACAAAACAAATTTATAACGCCACCTTATTCACTGTCTGTCCGTCCTACCATTTTTACTTAATTAAAATTAGTTTTAAAAATATTATTTTAAGCTCCACTTTCTTACCCTACTAATAAAGCATGCTACGCACTTATTTAAATAGCTAAAATTATTTAATTGTTGGAGAAATATTCTATGATAAAAATCTAGTTGCAATTTAAATGTAGTTAAAAGTTTTAAATTGATAATTGTTTAAATTTGAAATAGATTACTTTTGCTACTTTATCATACCCAGCGTCTAGTTTATAACAATTTCCAGTCGTAGTTTTTTAGACGATCGTTGTTCAAGCACGGAAAGGGTTGAACGGTCGTATGCCAAACCCCTCGCCATCCTTTTCATGCCAGATAGCGTCTTCTCTCCCTACTTACTCTACTCCGTAGTACTTGGCTTATATCAATTTCTATAATGGCTTCTGCTATATCAAATACCTAACGTTGTTTTTGCCAGGAATCGGCTAAATAGCCAAGTCTACAGAAGGAAACATGCCCCTCTAAAGATACCGATAAGATTTGGGTGTGCGACGCGGCCGCAGCTCTGCTAAAAGAGAGTACTCTTTTACTCTTAAAATGCTTTGGCAATCTACACAAAATACTTTTTCAGTTTGACTCTCGCTAAGACCAAGCGCTTTCTCCGTAGCAGGCGGAATACACGGTACACTGGTCGTTACGTAAATTATATGAAAAGGATGAGAACTCACAAGGGCAAAAGAGGACGTCCAAATAATATTGGTTTTCACAAAAATCTTTCTTTTTTCTACTTTGTTCAAGTTATAAAAAAGTCAAAAGACTTGAAAGCCCTCTCCTCTGGCGGACAGAGTGTGCCTCCGCTCTCATGCTAAGCCTGGTTAGTTGTACAACTTTTCCAAGCTTTGTTCCATGTATTTATCCCGAGTGGAGTTGGCTCGAGAGAGGAGTTTTTTCTACCTCCTTCAAAACACTGGATCACTTTGCCTCGCGCGATCATCATCATGATGAGTTTGCCGGTAGCCTTACGGCTTTAATCCATGATTGGTTGCGAGTGCACAGCAAATCACGTTTAAACTAATGAGCGATTCAATCCTAATGAATGGTCGAGGCATTTTTCATGGATTAAATATCATTTCCGTTTACCACATGTCGTCGTTTTCACCTATTACTCAATTCACGCAGGCAGGAAATTGAAATGAATTATTTCATATTTCATTTCTTTGATATAATTCTTCTATCATTTATTAGACTTTCTCTTATTCAGTTACATTATTATCACAAAATAAATATGGACACTATTATTACGAAAACTAATACAATTAAGTTAATACATTCATTAAAATAAAAACATTAAAATGTTTTCCTCGAGTTTTGCGTAATTGGATGCATGAAACGCATAAGGTGGCAGCGTCGTTGCTTTTATCGACGTTCTTTTCTAACCCTTTCGCGTTCTCTCGAAAAAAATCAAGAGAAGAGGATTATCACTTCGTGAATTAGTAAACGCATAGATGTCGACGTAAGTCAATTTGCTTTGTACGGTCTAAGCTTGTACGCGCTCTGTACGTTAAGGGAAATTGAGTAAATGTAAAAGTACGCACTTATCTCTCCAATTACAAGATGGAATAGTCTAAAAGAGTTTCATATAACTTGGTCTTATGCTCAGCGTTATTAACACCAGGAGAAATTAGATTTGACCTATTTCTTTTAAATGGAATCGGGCTGTTATGAAATCGGGTAAAGCTTTTATTAAAAGATATTTATGGAATGTTTAGTGTTTTCCAGTCTTGTTTTTGCACTTTTTTCCAACCTATTTTCTCCCTCAGTGTGGGTAGTACAGGGCTTAATTTATACTAGGAAATAATTGAACACGTGTGGAGAAAGAGTCTTGGCTACGTTGTTGGGAATGTAGTCCAGGTGGAAATGGCATGGTTAAGAGCATTCCAGAATATTGACATGAAATGGTCGGTAGAGAAACGTTAAAAAGTAGAGATAAATGATTGTAATCCAAAGACAATAAGGTCATATCTCAGAAACTTAATCCTTCACATTCCTACAGGTTGTTCCAGGTTAATATCCCGTTAACAAGTTTGAAATTTATTTACAAAAGAGTTATCTTAATTATCATTTTGTTTTGCTGTTATCTCTCTTTATCAAGGAAAAAACAACTCTGTCCAACTATTGCTATATCATTTCATCCCGTATTCGCATTGTTGACCTCCTCCATGGAGTTTTGCAAGTGGAGTGGAAAAGTGGAATGTACGATGAATTGGATTTGTATTGGATTTGTGTGCTTTTATGAATCAAAATCCACTTCAAGCATGTTTTTACTCATGTCCACTGTCTACGTACGATAATGACTTTGCTCTTGGTCATTCCATACATGAAAAAATATTGCTAGTGGTTTCCAATAATGCAAAACATGATGATTTGTCGTTTCTTCTTCACTCAACGCTTCCTTCTTATGATATGCAGTTAAGAACGAAATGGAATGAATCGGAAGCGCGTCAAGGTCACGATTCAGCGAAGGAGCTGTGAGTTGACAGTAGTCATGAATCATGACTCAAGGTAACAGAAACCTTTACTGTGTACTTCTAAGTGACAAAGTACCTATTCCTAACTAGTTTGTTGTGAATCGTATCGACTTGCTTTCCAAATAATTTACAAGGTTTAATAGACTATAATGATATTTCCTCTATATTAATTTGGATGAGTAGTACTCTGCCGATAGGTTTTGTAAACGACTTGCCTCTCCCTCTACACTTATTTTAATAGAGCTACAAGCTTTGTCTAGACACATGGATGTGGTCACTTTTGTTTCAGGACTTGCTCAACTTCCGCCTAAAATGGATTCGTAGGTGAAGGATGTTCTCGCTTAAATTGGAATCAATCACAATTTCATTCATGTTTAACAAGTCATACTAACGAAATAAACGTGATGAGGAATTTTGAATAAAATTTGCAAAAAAAAACAATTATCTTTCTATTTAATTTAATGAAATAAAATGATACTTATTAAATTTATGATGGTCTTCATTTCCAGTCATGATTCACTTGATGACATCATTTCATGCATAATTCTTGCGAAATGACTTGTGCTTGAAGTGCATCTTCGTAATTTATATTTTCTACCTGTTCCAACAAGCATAAAGCAAATGTTTAAGATGGAAACGGTAGTGACATGAAGGCAACCTTTTCCAAGGCTCATTTAACAAAACGGATCATAAGTCATGATATGGTCATCATAATTACAATGATATGCATTGCATACCAACAAGAATAGCTATTGATTGCTTCATGGATGTGATTCAATTTAATTGTTTACTTGCTTCCACACTGAATGCCAATGAGATGAGAAGAATTTATTCGTATTGGTTATTATGAGTGTGGATCACCTCCATCTTCAAAGATTTAGTTGAATAGGAGATGACTGCAATAAAATGATCTAGTTCATTACACAAATGGATAGACAATTATGGATTTGTATTCCCCATTTCCCATTAAACTTCCTTCTTTTTCATATTGCTTTGCATACAATATTGCCTTCTGGACATACTAAAGCCATTTCACACTTATCTAGTGTCACATCTTAACTACTCTAATTAAGGCAATGTCATCCAGGTAATTTGATCTGTCAGCATCGCACATTTAGAAGCATTTAACAATAATTAGTAGGTTACAAGAATGAGAAAATTGCAAATGTTGAGTGTAAAAATGCAATGATTTAATCGATTGCCAAGCTTAAAACGCTTCTGAATATTTGAATTCTGAATCTGATTTTTCTGCTATTTTCTTAAGCAATTATTTTCATAATAAAATGGATGAAGCAAGAGAATACCACAAGCTCAACAATCACTTAGGCCTTCGTACCCTATACACTTTTTCATTTTACTTTTGCTCCTTCTTAACACTTGACTAACTAAACACTAAGGGACTCTACGGTTATCAATATGAATTGTAACCATCTCACCACACATTATTGAAACGTTGCATATCATTCTTAATCGCAATTGTTTAGAATGACGCTAACGCTTTTTCGCGAGCGCTGTGAGGAATGACAACGTGCAACGCTTTAACAGCCCTGTAACGCAATGATCCTTAATGTGTGGCAATATTAGCTCATTCCACAGGGATAGCTGCGCTGCTGCTGCGCTATATAAAATCTTAAGGACTGTCCTACACATATCTTTAAGGAATGTACAGAAAATTTCTCAAAAAAAGTTCCTTGAAGGACTTCTCTCCTCTCTACGTACAAAGTAGAGACTCGTAACTCAAAGTAACATTATGAAACGTCACTAGTCATTCATTAGCTAAGCATCTTTTAAAGGGAATTAGGAAGAGAAGGTGTAGATTGTTGCCTTCCTTCCATTACGACAAGGAATTGCTAAAGTTAACGAAAAGGTGCTTGTGTGATCATCATCCCACATTCCTTATAAGCTGATGGTAATGAAAGGAAAAGGGTTTCGTTTACATATTTTTTTTCTCTCTCTTAAAGTCATACGGAAGATGGATGAGATAGTTTCGTGATAATTCCCTTGGCTCCTTATCAGTTTGTTTGTAGCTTGCACTGCCAAAACAAGAGGGTCCAAAGTGTTAGTGAATAGTTGGAATAATTAAATGAGTTAATTGTTAATTACTGCAAGTGACATGATTAAAAGAAGGGGGAACATAAAAGTTGAAAAGTTTCTTCGAAAAGCGAATCTAGAGGGTAGTGGTGGTAGGAAGCGATTGTTTTAAAAAGATTATCCATTCCAAGATATTTTTCTGACCTTCAAACGGATTGTCGTCATCGTCATCCACTCAGGTTAGAGTTTTAATGTATACTTTTAAGTGTCCATGAGATTTGGCCATTTTCAATTATGATTGGAGCTCAATCATGTATAAATTAATTGGGTGGGGAGTAATTGAAAATGGTAACCTGTACGTGAAATGTGAAGGGTTGTGGTTTCCATTTTAAATGATTTTGAATAATAAAAGTTGTACATTAGTGATGGAGTATGGAAGAGTGATTGAGGACAAAGCGGATGACGAAATTCGCATTTCCCATTACGAAAAGGGTTGATTTTGTAAAGTCTTGTGCGTAGGTGAACAGATCAGAGGTTTTGAAAGGCTTCAAAGGGACAACTCCATGAAATCGATTTTGTGTGACTTAACATCTGAAGTGATGCATAACCTCTGCTTTTTTTTAAAGATAAAAAGGTTAAATTTATTATCGAAAATGCCAAGTGTAACTTTTCATCTTTTAATCTTGAATCGGATTGAAGTTGAAAGGATATTCCTGACTGATCTTTTTCATGAAATATCCTGGAAGTAATGCAAAGAGTAAAAAGGTTGTCTTTGTTCATATTTCTCCGATGAACAAAGACGGGTATGGGAGATGTAGAAGGGTAAAAAAAGTTGCACTCAACTCTGGTATTTAATATAGAGTTACGAAAAAGTATAATTTTCCCACAACCCTAAAGCATCTACCGGATTAGTGATGCAAATTTGTGAAATTTGTTGGTTCAAAGAGTTTCCTTTTTCTTGCAGATATAAAAATCTAATGCAAGATGGGTTGCGGGAGCAAAATGTATGGGTACCGCAAATGCATGCGGTATAGTTTGTTCACTGCAAATCTGTTTGTTCTGGTAAGTCATGACATGAATCTAGATCTTTTATGAAGTCGATTAAATAAATAAATTTTGGATAATTTTATTTTTTAAGCTTGGAGGAATTGCCGCAACAGCAGTTGGAGCTTTGAAACTCCGTGACCAATCATACTTTGAACGACTTGCCAGTGACAGTTTGTATAAAAGCTCTTGTTATGTCCTTCTCGGAATAGGGATTGCAACAATTTTTCTCGTCGCTATTGGAACATTTGGAGCGATGAAGGAGATAAAATGCTTTTTGTTAACGGTACGTTAAAAGTATTTTATTAGAGAAGTTTAAATCATATTAAATTGCTTATTTAAAAATTATTTGCAGTTCATAATCGCCATTCTCATCTCCTTCGTCGTCCTCCTAATTGGTGGACTACTTGGTTACGTTTTCACGGCAAAGGAGTCAACGCCACTGAAGACGGATATGATAAATTCTATGAAAAAATTCAAAACCAGTGACAGTATAAGAGAGACATGGAATACCGTTCAATCACAGGTAAATCAAAAGTTAAATAGCAAATTAAGCCGATTAAGCAAAATAGCAATCAAATTCGAATTTATCGTTTACAGTATCAATGCTGCGGAGCCAGCAATTATGAAGATTGGCAGACTGTTTTCCACCAAAAAGAGATTGTACCCCGAAGTTGTTGCAAGGATCAGAGTGATGTCAGTAGATATTTTTGCCTCAATTCATTTCTCCTTTTCATGAAAAATATTCATTAATCTTTCTTATTCAATGCTAGGATTCTGAATGCGAAATCACTAACCCCCCGAAAGGGATCTGGACCATGGGCTGTGCCTATAGATTAAAGGAAGGCGGCACCGTCGTTGGCAGCATTGGCGTCACTGTCTCCTGTTTTATGGTAACATTTTTAAACTAAAGCCCTCTAATTAATATCCAATTCAATAATTTTATTATTTACAGATTTTCAGCCTGGTCTTCAGCATAATGGTGTTCCGAAGTATAACTTAGGTTAGTTTGTTCAGAAAAGATTTTAAAGGGGAGTGCCTTGTTTTTTAATTTTTTGACTGTTAATTAGTTGTTTTTATTGTGATCTGTGTATATGAGCGTAGTACCGATGTAATCTTTTATTTGGAACTATTTACCATGTATATATATGGAATCCTGAGTATTGAGCTATTTCAATTTTTTTAGACTTGTACATTTTAAATGCAATTTTCTAGATATCTTCCCTATTTATTTCGTTAGTTGTGTAAAAACATCCAACTACAAAAACTTGAATGTTAGTGCAAATGACACGATATGAAAAATGGGTCTAACTTTTATTTATTGAATGGAATAAATCTTGTTGGAATTTTACTAGTTGCAAAGTCTCCCGCGAGGGTTGTGATTGATTTATTATAGAAAAGGCGATGAGCTCCTTTTTCCTTGTATGGATGGTAATTTTTCAAAACCAAAAACGATTACTAAAATCCAAGAATTATTCCCTGATTTATTCATGGAAAGTTTTACATTCCAACCAATTGAATCTGACTTTGCCCCAATCCATAATTTTATCCTTTATCTTCTTAATTTTTACTTTAAATTGCGAAATGACTAATCTTTACAAGCTTTCTAAACTACTCATTCATACCACCAACCACAAAATAATTTCCTTCCGTTCCTCCGCCATATACTACTCATTTCATATTTAATCAAAACCAAGACTCTTCCTTGGTAAAATTACAAATCAAATCAATCTCAACCTTAACTCATCTCATCTTGCAAACATAAATTGCGCATCAATTCATACAGCGCTTTATTGCAGAGACGCCACATCCCACTTAATATCCTGTTTCATACGCAACGCGCTATGTTCATTCTTCATTCATATCATCCTTCAACTTGTTTCGCGTTCATCTTCATGTCTTTGGTAGCCAGCTGGGGTGGCAGTGAGGATATAAAGTGGCACACATGTGAAACTTTTTATAGGAGCCAAGTGATGCGTGCTCCCCTTTCTAACATCTTCATAATTAAATTCCTCACATCCTCATCCTAACTTTAATGGGATGGTTAATAAATTTACTGTCAAAAGCCATACCCCAACTGGTTATCATTACTATTGACATGTGGCAGGATATGAGAACAAAAGAGAGTTTAACTCGTGTTTAAACAAGTGAAGAGCCAAGGTAATAATTTAACAAAAGGTGGATTAAATATTTGGATGCGAGTACAAAAAGCTAAATTACTTGGAACAAGCCATTAGGCATTAAATCATCCAAATTCATCATTATTTTTGTCAAGGAGACAATGGAATAGATGGGGTTGATTTTGGCAGGTTAATTAGCAGAAGAGTTTGCGTGGGCGGGTGAGAATGTTCACGAGATTAGTTGGGTACTGGAAGCTTCTGGAAAAGGTCATGTCAGAGGATTGCGTCATAATGTGAAATGTTTAAAAGAGCCTAAGGCACGCTCAAGTGCCTCAAAGGTCAAGTGAGACGACCTGTGCGCGTCAGTGTGAAGAGTAACGGGATGGACAAAATATGAACTTTTCAAAGAGAAATTACTCGTGAAAGACTAGTCGAGCAAAGTTTAAAAAGTGATTGTCCTGGTCACACACAGCTCATATTCCAAAAGATTTTGTGATAATTTTAAAGCAAATTGTTGTAAAAAGTTGTAAGAATCAATCACTTCCAAAGTAATCTAATTCAACACGTGATTCCAGTTGACGACCTTGAAAATCAAGGTAGGTATCAATCTCCCGTTTTTATAACTGATTTAGATTGGCTGCAAGGTCAAGTAAAAAGCTGAATTGATTAAGAATTTTGGTAATGAACTTGAAGACATTAAAATAGTTCGATTTATTACAAAGCTATTAAATACCAGGTAAATTTCACCAGGTTTTCCTCGATTTTGCCACAACTTCCCTTTAATAAGTGCACGTGTCCAATTTATTATTAAAATTGTTTACGACAGATCCTAGAAAGCGACTGGGATTGTGACACTAAATATTTTAATTAGATAAATGGCCATATAATAGCTTGGGCCAAAAGGGTTTTATGAGGACAAAAGATTATCAGATAAGAAGGGTTACGTGACAAGGCAAATATTATAGCTCATAACTTATTTATCGCTTGTATTAAAGTATTTAATTAACCAAAGACTGGCATGACGTTCTAAATATATGACCATATTTACTTAACTATGATAAACCTCTATCGTCATACTAATAAATGTTATCTTTCTACATGAACTTGTTAGGAAGCTTATCGTCCAGACTGATAAGAATAACGTAGGTGCAATTAAAGTTTTTTTTACGAAATAATTTTGAGATGAGCTGTATGGAACAGCTTTTCCTCATGTATTTTTAAGTAGCTTAAGTTAAAGGATAATTTCTTTCGTGATTAATGATTACTTAAAGTAAGAGTGGTAGTGGATAAGATAGGATGGAATAGGTTTCCAGGATGTGGTCATTACCACTAACATTTTAATGAGTATTCAAGCTATGGTTAAAATTCAGAGCTTATCTAAAATAGATAAGCAATTTTAAGAAGGGATAGAGTGTGTGGAACAACCCATGTGGAAGTTGTCAAGGGATCATATGACATGGTAACAATCATCAGCTGTGTAGAGAAAAGGGTCCTTTGTTGACAGCTGAGCATTCAATGTGTAGGCTCAGCTGTTTGAAATAGTTGGACTGGAAATTTTAATTGTGGCAAAAAAGTAACCTTCAATTAGTGATTGGCCAAGATTGATTGAAGTTTTAACTGATTGGAATCCGTAGTTAATATTGGCTTTGTGATTAAAAAGTACTTTTTATAGAATTTTATAGAGTTTAGTGGTGAGTAATAGTTTTATTTGGTTTGGCAGTTATGACATTTTAGATAATTGATAGGTGACGTAATTATTAATTAGTCAAGTGTTTGATGGGGCAGCAGTTTAATTGTGGTTGTAAATGGGCAGAAGAACAAGGCAATTAATTATTTGTTTGGTTTTGACAGGTTTTTATCGATCCTCATTCCAATAATCTAAGCCAAGATGGAGGACAACGCGAAAGAAAACTCCCCCAAGGGGGAGGCAAGGATCACTGTTTATACAGACGATGAGACAGAGTACGACAGGTGCGTGCTGAAGATCGAGGGGATGACTTGTGCTGCATGTGTTCAGTCAATTGAGAAGATGGCGATGAAATTGGAAGGTGATTATGAAGCTTTAAAGTATAATTGGATGTTAATGGCGTTAACTAATATTTAATATGATTTCTTAGGCGTCAACAGCATATCCGTGGCTTTAATGGCGGCGAAAGCTGAAGTTCACTATGATGCTAGTCGAGTCTTGGCGTCTCAGATTGCCAACTCTATTGCTGACATGGGCTTCGACTGTGAAGTAATGGATGAAGGAAATGGTGCTGGAGAGGTCCATGTTCAGGTAAATCAAAGAACAACTAAAATATAATAACTTTTTATTTAAGAAAAGCATTCCATTATTTTTTAATTTGACTTTTTTAGATCAAAGGCATGACCTGTGCTGCCTGCGTGAATTCTATCGAGCAACATGTGATGAAGCTGAAAGGTCTTATCAGTGCAGATGTAAGTCTAACGCTTGCTAGCGGAAGGTTTCGCTACGATCAGGAACTAACCGGGCCCCGTGATATTGTAGATGAAATTAATGTGAGTTTAATGAATGACTAAATATTATGCTTTTGGTTCTCAGTTGACAGAATTATTCAAATTATTGATTTAATTTAAACAGGATATGGGCTTCGATGCATCATTAGAGCCGCGCACCGATAATCACTATCTTGACCACAAAGACA
>JAHZMU010002560.1:0-15096 GCA_027743725.1 Rambutsinella grinnellia | reverse complement strand
GTACACGAGGTTTCTGTCAAGTTATCAAGTTATCCCTTTTTGGTTGCTCAATATATTTTCTTAAGTTGTGACGTTGGGAGTAAAGTAGAAAATTTAATTATTTATGGGGTCACGATCACTTCCTAATGAGAAGATTGCTAATGGAGTGAGATATGAATCCTGCAATTTTATTTCCATATATGGAATGATAACTGTATTTTACTGTTTATTTGACATTTCAAAATGAAAATTTTAATAAACTAGTTTTTAGCAGGTACATGCTTTCTACTAGAAACCGGTATATACTATCTCGGGCTCATCAATCATGAAATGTGCATAAAAGAATTAAATAGTTGTTGCACAAAATAGACCGTTTTACACCTCTTCGATGCAAAGACATTTACACGTGTGACTTCAAATTCAATTCTTTTTAAATTTAATTAAACGTGGGTCGTTTTTTATAACTCATGAAAATGAAATTAGGCATAGCATCGAATAACAGCGTTAACATTAAAGTGTAATCGGATACATGATCGTAAACACAAAATCTATTTGTGTGGTCGGACATGTCGACAGTCGAACCTAATGGCCTAGTTTTTTTTGTACCAGTATATGAGTTTGTGACAGAATTTTGCTATTAAACAGTCGAATTAAATTCACATAAATTTTCTCTACGGGGTTGTAAAGTCTAAAGAAAATATTCCAAGTTTGAAAATTGGCTTAGCAAGTTTTGTGTTAGGCGCATGCAGTTGTAAATTCAGTCATTAAAATTTAGAACGTATTTATTTTAGGTGGCTTGTGAAAATTATTGAGTTTTCTCCTCCCACGGCGGTCATTGCACAGCTTAAAAAATTCGTAGTGTCCTTTGACATTTCATAAAATGTTCTGTGTTCTCATTTCAAACGTTATGAAATTTTAGCCGGTCATCATAATCTGAAAATCTATTTACCTCTGCCTCTTCCCAGCAGGAAGCTTAGACATTTTTCCTGCGTGCTTACATTTCTATATAAGCCATGCCTGTTTGGCTAGTTTCCAAACTAAAAATTCCTCCCATTCTCGTATCAAAGACACAAACAGACTCACTTTAAAGTTTACTGCTCTCCAAGTCTCAGGATATGATTTTTCAATATTTTGAACTAGCTTGATTCAACAACCGAGTAAGCCACTAGCATAAATGATCTTGGATGAAACAAAGAAGCACTTGTACGTTCATCATCACATACCTCTTTATTATAATATCTTTCAATCGCGAAAAAGTAGCAGAAAAACGACAACTATTGAGTTAGGTAAGAGAACGCCTACACACATGATTTCATATTCTAACCAACAAGTTTTTGTTGTGCCGGGACTTACCTAGTTAAACGACAATTTGCATTAGCATCCCAGTTCATTCACGCTGGGAGCGGGGAACTCGTAAAAATGTGTGCATGCATATGCTTCAGAAATTACAGAGGACAAGCCTTCAAAAGCAAATGGAGAATATTGCACAAGAAAAACGATAAGAAATGACAGTGTAATGATATGTTCAGGTTGGTAAACCGTAGGAAACATGCAGCTGTTACGAATATGATCTCATAAATAAGTAAACATGGCAAAAAGTTTAACAAATGGACCGACAAATAGCTTAACCCGTCCTATAATTTTTAGGTTTTATATATTGCGTAAATATAAAAGCATTCTTTGCAAATCTACTCCTTTGACTATCAACAGGGTGACCAGAGAGAGAAGCCTAGAGAAAATTTTCGCATGTGGGATAAAGTACTTAACAAAGGATGTACTCTTTATGAATTTTCTGTTAAAAATGTTGGAACGACTCATTCTGCCTTGTCCCATGCAGGCTTGACGATGCGTGTCTGTCTCTGACTGCTAAAAATGAGCTCATTTATTACATCTTGCAGTACGCATTTGTATTGCATCCGTCCTCCCATACAAAGAACAGAAACAAAGAGCATCTCCTGTCTTCTACTGAACTTTCGTACACATAACCTACTCCACACATTTTCGCGAAGTTGTCTGTTCGACTGGCTCTCAGATCTAGTAAATATTTATTCCTAAGAAGCTAGTGAACCATGCGTTATTGCAAGCCTCCTTTCATCTATCACAACCGACAAGAAATTAGAGGTCTTCCGGTGAAAGACAAGTGGAGTAGAGCTGAGTGAGCAATTTAAAACTGCTAAGAAGTTTAAACAAGTTTGTGCTAGTGGAGTAAATGGTGTTTGAAGAAATAATGGAGACCAAGTTGTAAAGTGGAAACGTCTCAGGTTTCCCAATATTGGTTTTCAAAGGTTTTGCAAAATCATCAGTTAACCATTAGAATCTTTTGTTATAGAAAGTTAGTTGATCAATTTCAAAATGTGCCTACAACTTCCTTGCGGATACTCATCTCAAACGCTTACAAAAATTATTGCCTGGTGCAAAATAGTAAGTTGGAAGTGACTTTTATGAAATATTTAATTTCTTCAAGATTTCTTCAAGATTATTTTTAAAAGTTGAAATTGATAAATATCTGGTATGTTATGTTTACTTATCTTTAACGCAGGAGTGATAATGAGCGATTTTTCCAAAAGCGTATGCAAAATGCAATTTTGACCCAATTAACATTTCAGCGATTTGCTAAATATGTTTTGTCATTTCCCGCAAGGTTAAGGATTACATTAGATTAGATTAGATTGTACGTTAGATTGGATTGAGATAGGCCATGCCATATCCACTTATTAAAATGAAATGGAGGAGGATTGTATTTGTAGTGTCTTTTTCACACACGCATTTCGACTCAACACGCACGGTCCATAAATAAAACCTTATTTTCTGCATGCCTCCCAGCGAAACTCTGTATTTACCCATGACCACTCCAAATCCAATCTTATTGATAATTATATGCAGATCACATACTATTTTTGTGTACTGATAAGGCAAGATTGCCCGCCCAATGAATGTACTTTTTAACAATAACTAGCGCCTTTTCTCACCCAATTTGGTATTATGTTCTTGACTCGATTGTCCCCTGCTTGGCTATCATAGGGCTTCATTGATATATGACATTACTACTACCGATTAATGGCTATTTGCATAAAGTGATGACCAAATGTTTATTGATTGCCTAGTCGAAATGAGCTGTTCGCACAATAAACTGAATGATAAAAAAATTTCTAAAGAACGAGTGTGAAAATTGTAGAAAGTAATTTAGGAAGCTTTATGCTCTGATGAACTTTTTATTTCTAATTTTCTATTCATTGATAGTCTTTAATATTTAAAATTGTCTCTACTATTCATAGACATTCTAAATATTTAAATACTAGTTTACATCTGACAATTCATCAAGACAAATTGAAAAGCCATCAACAAGAATTCTTGTTTCGCCCACGCGAAAAAGTTTTAACAATGAAGACAAAAGAAATGAAGGCTACATGGGTGAGATATACTCGTAAGAAGGCCATTCTTCTTTGCCTTATGTACACTTTACTGTTACTGAATATCAGTTTTGACAGGCTGACATTTATCACTCAACTTGACGCTGCAGGAAGGGTGCATTTTGCATACGATGACTCATCTTGGTCTCTTATAGATACTCATTGTCTTTGAAGGAGCGGTTGTTAAGTTTAGAAATTGAAATTTCTAAAGCAAACGCTACAGCTCCTGCATATTTATTTTTTCATAGGGCTAAAGCTAGTAGTTAATATTTATCGAGAGGCCAACATTTAAAGCGTTTCTGATTTCTCTTAGTTTAGTATGCATATTATATTTTTTCTTGATAGTTAATTTACTCTGGACTGATCGCCACAACCGTCATACTCGCACTGATACTCGAAACCCAAAACTCCGCTTTTATCATCCAAGATGAAGGATCAGCTCATAACTTGCCAGTCACAGCTTCAGAAGCAGAAATTAAAACCTCAAAGGAAGAATTTGCTTCCACAACAGAAATAACCACAACACAAAACTTGGAAGATGCTGGTGCTAACAACACAACCGAGCCGAATCTTGAACATGATCTCATGCAATTTATGGAAGCTTCTCGTATGAAAACATAGCTAGATATCTAATTTTTATGTGTAGCTCATGTCACCATTCTATTTTCCACCTGAACAATTTCAGACATAGTACGAGCTTGTTTCATCCTCTGGATTGTTGTCAACTTTGTTTCCGGACTAACATTCAGCATCGTCCTTTTGCAAGGAGCCCAGGAGGTAAATTTTCTGCTTTGATCAACTTACACTGGAATTAGAGTCAACTTTTACAAGGTTCAATGAACTTTTTTTGCATGTTACATTTCCAGCGGAATTTGTTTAAAGTGAAGACATGGTTCTTTGTCACCATCATTAGCTATTTACTATGGATTCCCATTTACGCCTATTTTGTCTGCCATGCTGAGGAGCCCGTGAATGTCCTTGTGTCAGGATTCATGATTTATATGCTGGGTGGATTGTGCTTGTGGGTTGTCTCTGGCTTCATCGAAGAGCTTAGAATTGAGTCAATTAGCCACAGAGTTGGGTATAAGGACATGCTGGTCCCGTTTTATAAAATATAAAATGCTTAATTTCTCACACCGCAAATGCCAGCGGGATAGCACTGATTGTTTCGTTATAGATGTGTAAATTAGATATTGTCTAGTGAAACTATTTCATGTTTAATACAATGGAAAATGTGTCAACTCAAACGTTTTATAGTTTTGGGAAACCTTTCATGTAAACCAACTTGTTCCGGAATTTACTTGGAATATTCTTCTGCTTTGCTTTTATATTAAACCTAATTTGCAATTATTTAAAATAAAACAATAAAAGTGATTATAAATAAATTGTTTATTTTGGATGTATTTTGGGTTTTGTGGAAATTGGTCGACTCGTCAGAATCGGATCGTACCTTTCCCAAGAATTATAAATGTTTTCTTCATCTGCCCTTCAGTGCCCTTCATATCTTCCCACATTGAAAATAGGAAAGGATGAATAAGATCAGGTTTATAGAATTCACACGCATTGATTCTTATACCATTTCCTTCCTAACCTATACAAGCTTGGAATAAGAGCTGTTTGTGTTCAACCGGATCAAAATCACAACGGAATCTCTTTATCTTTCTAAATTCCGTACTACACTTACTGTAATATTATTATTTGCTGTACGTGACGATTTTTAATATTTCTCCGGATGCATAACTCCTGTAGCAAAGGTATAGGAGTGAACTATGTTGCTAAAACTATATCTAATCTTAATCGATCCATTGCATACATTTTTCGATTTCCTTCACAATTTAATAATATTTATATGAGCAGATAGAATATATAACATCAGCACCCAATGCACGTATGAAACTGAAAAAGAAAAGAAGACGGATATTATATTTTGCCTCTTGCTTGTTATTGTCGATCAGTATCATGGAGAAGCGAGAACGAAACAAATCATAAAACGCTGATCTCTAATAAACTCTGTTTTCTCATGCTACATTCTAATGATATTGAAAAGCTATCTTGGGAAAAGCAACAGTTTTGTAACACACTTGTACAGTTATTACTTGAGCATCGATTCCCATGAAATTTTTATTAAGGACAAAGCATGTTTTCATCAGGGATTCATTCCAGCAGCAAATATTTTGTCACATCCCCACAGGTCTGTTGACAGGAAGAGCTAACTATTCAATTAGATTCCAGCTAAAAACTCTGCCTTGAAATCCGCACCGGAAAATCCAACCGTTTTAATAATTACGAGCTTTGTTTACACTTGCCTTGCCTTTCACTGCCATTTGCAGTCATGCGGAAGGAAGAAGGAAAGATAGCGTCAGGCGAGCTATATCCTCATTTATTGTTGTTTATTGCTAATACGTTTTATATGACCTGATATAAAACAATATGTGAGAGTTGAGTGGGAGAAAAAGAAAACGAGCACAGGTCGGGAAACAAGTTTATCGAAAAGAATATTGCTGTACGATTTTGGTGATATAAAAATCGATATAAAAATATTAAATTTTAATACCATCTTCTTGGATCTGTCTTTAATACCATAAAATGGGCCAAGTAGTCATGTGGGTAATAAGATTAAACCCAATCAAATCATAAATATGCGCTTGGAGAGTGTTTTATCCATCTATATTTTATATTGGCAAAAAATCGATATAATTAGAGTAAAAATTCCTCGAAAAAGCTTTTAGATGCTTCTATATATGTTGTTTAATGACAAACTAATCCATTTTGACTTCTATTCCAGATTCCACACCGAATCTCTGAGTTGGATCGAGAAATATGCGTATACCTACTTCAAAGAGAAAGCACAAAAAAACTAAAAGAATGAACATTTTTAACAATGTATTTAGGAAAACTCACAGTATGTATACTGGGAAAACTTTGAAGTGCTTTTTGGAAATTAAAGTTTTTAGTTTGAAAACAAGGTTTTCTGGATTCTCTAGAATTTCACGGGTAAATGAAAGTATTTAGTTAAAATGAAATTATTTTCATTTCAATCCATGAAAATCAAATTGCCAATCTTTCCATTTAGCATTATACGAGGAGTTCAATATCATTCTGTACAAATTAAGTAATAGAAGGATGAAACGCTTCTATTTGGCTCATGTGTAATTCATATGAAGTTAATATTCCTCTATTGGTATTTCTCGATTCTCTTTTGAATACAAACGTGCAAGACAAACTTGACGAGTGACGAGTAAGAGGAGTCGTGCGTGTATCCAGAGATAAATTTCATTGCATCGTAACTCACTTTCATGTCACTTGAAACTTACACGCTCACGCTTTCTTACTTTGATACTTACATATTATCCCTAACAAATTTATCTTTTCATTCCCCTGACGGTACATATGGCTTTCCTAGTAGAGCTGTAAAATTAGCATCAGAACTGAGCAAATGAACCTGTGTCAGTTGCGAAAAGATGGAGCGTTTTTGTTCGGTGAATGAATGCGTAATTGACTCCAAACTTTGCAGTTCAGGCGTCAACCAGCTTATGTCTGCATCAGATATTCAGTTAAGTTCACAACTTTATTCTTGGAGTGAAGAATATACGTCAACATTCTTCATAATATCTTCCTTACATTCACAACTGCTTCTCACTTTTAGAATATTGGTTGGAGAGGGTAATCTTTTAGATGCTATAAGCACCTTCTAAAAAGCATCATCTTTACTTCGATTGTTAATATCGTGTTAAAAGTTTTAATATCATTAGTCGACGTAGCATCAAAGTAAGTTTGCCAGTGTCAACTTTGTAATTTTGCTAGGAATTTTTCTTCCTACTAAATTTAGCTCTTGAGTTTTATGCATCATTTCATGGCAGACTAAAAGCATCTGCAAAAAATCCATTATATAATACAAAATCGAAAAAGATTCTTGTGAATAACGTACATTATTTGAACTTACGTTGAGTATCAAGATTATTAAGAGATAGTTGAGTATACCAAGAAGTTAATTTAATCATAAAGCCTATTATTGTGATATTCCAGCTTTCTTACATCAATTTCTTTTCAAATGAAAGTTTCCCCTAATTTAATCTCGTTTTCAATTCATTACAAAATGACTGTGGCTTTTCGTCTGAGATCTTTTCATGATTGGTCTCTTGCTATGCCAGAATCGAAATTTGATTCTAGGCAAATTATATAGTATATTAATTTATTTCAGGAGATCAAAATTCGTTTGGCATGTGTGGTGAGCAATATCCGTGTGACAGAAGTAAGAGAAGATAGAAATTCTGGAATTGATCATCAAGGTTGCTCTCTTGGGCCTATCCGCTGTTGGAGTTGCGAAAATGCTCTGGAATCTGTTTTATGCCTCTTTCCCAAGATGAGAATGTACTAAAAGGAAAAGGATGATGGGATGGAGGGTTTTCATCCAGAAAAGATGATGTTTGTGAATAGATGCGAAGTGGAAGCGAGGCAGGTATGAGGGCGATGCAAATTCGCACTCGTGAAGTTATAGTGGATTAACAGGAGCTTGAAATAAGGAAATATTGTGATAATGTGAGAACTATTTAGAATATTTGCTTTGCAAAACTACGTTTAATGTATGAAGTGACTTGTGGAAGAAATTGGTGAAGTAAATGTAGAAGTTTAGTATTAATTAAAGTGAAAAAGTGAAGGGGTGAGGATGGAAATATCATAAAACTTGGATATGAAAAACTAAGCGAAAATGAGGTCGTGTTACATGTTACAGGCGAAGGTGATCGCCGTCATTGAAATGGTAAGAAATATTTGTAAAAATCAAGTGTTTTCGTATTTTTAAAATGTATTTATAAACTTGTAGGTATTGTCCAGCATCTTTTTAATACTTTTGGGCCTAGGAATTGTACTCGTTTCAACTCGACGAGATGAAATACTAGAAAATCTGCGTAGTATTAATCACGAAGAATATCCGCATCTTAAAGAATTGCTTCAGTCATCAAGTGAGTCTAGATATATCTTTAAATTATTTGCTAAATTGACAATGTTATTATTTTTTCAAGCAATGGAACAAGTCAGCATCTTTATGGTTCCAATCATTTACTTCATGTCTGAATTTGCCCTTGGAATATTTTTGTATCGAAGCGCAGATAAGGTATTTGTTCTCTTTTCTGTGCAATTCAGCAGACTTATTCTATGACATGTATCATTATTTAATTTATCAAATTACAGACACAATACAAACGTCTCCGCATTTGGTTTATCATAACAATTACTTTGCTGGCTGTCGGAATCATCTTTTACATAATTGAACTGATGAAAAACACGGACTTGACGGGTACCTCAATTATCTTCGTAATCAACTTTGCATTTACCATTTATTCCCTTTGGGTTGTTCATTCACTGATTGGAGAAATCAAATCGCAAGGGGTTCATCACCCAGTTCCCTATAATGCGTTTAGCTACAAAATATAAATATTGGTTGTGTTCCCATTTATATCAGGTTAGGACTTTGTCAAGTAATGATTATTGTTAATTACGTAATGTGCAAATATTCAGTTCATTATTAAGTTTGACTTTGTAAATTCTAGTGCACCATTTTGCATTAGTGAAAAGTAGCTCATTTAAATGAATCGAGAATATCACCAATTTTAAAGTTTATTTGTAAAATACATTTACTAATATAGTTTTTTTTTCTAAAATAAATCAGTTTAAATATTAACGGAAACTTGGGATTGGGCTATTTTGAAATTCTGAATTTAGGTTGGGAACTGAATTAGTTCATGAATTAGTCTTTTCTTGTCAAATGCATCACATAAAACAAGTGCCAATATCCATTGTTTGTCCAATCTCATCTTAATGTAAACATTCTAACTTTAAAAATTCTGCACTTCTCATCTTTTCTCTATCAGAACGTTGCTTCACGCCATCAGTGATTCATTATTTAACAAGCGATAACATGGCAGATAAATTATTAACAGATTGCACTCAAGAAACTCCTGAGTTTACTATACTACACTGAAACTGCCCGACTAGATTTTCAATTGGGAACAGTTTGGTTAAAGGGGTATCGTGATGCTTTGTTTAAAAGAACACATTCTTGTTCTCAAACTTGGTTTTGACAGCAATTCTTTGAGATGGTAAGATCGTCCAAACCTGAAGACCTATATATCAATATCAATGTATCATCGCTGAATTTTTCTGCAAATGACTTCTGTGTGGGCACCCATGTGTTTGTCTTTATGTCAGGATTCAAGATAGCCTTTTAGTTTTGAGTTGTGATTTAAGCATTTTTTCAGTGAAGACTTGGGAGCTCTTAAGGATAATAGCTGGGTTTGTATTTTATGACCGGACATCTGGTTCATTATCGGTTCTCTTAAAGTACAAATATACCATCTTGTTTTCATTATCCACTTTCCACTCCACTTGAAATCCTGTCAGACTTAAAACCTTTAGGATTAGCGGAAACATTTTTGGAACACCTAACCAATTTCAAGGTTGAGCATAAAAGGTAAAGAAAAAATGCTCAGATCCAGATTTCGCAACCTTGCAATCTCCTTGTTCTTTACAGAGGGAAAGTAAATAGTCGAAAGTACTATAGAGCTCTTGGTTTCGGTTTCGAGGAATTATACTATCACCGGCTACTTTTTATTATTACAATATGGAAGCTTATCACTTTATAGATAGTAGCACCGGTAATAGCAGATGTGATCCTTTCAGTTTCGAATGGCATGTGTGACGTGACTTCATTCTCCCAGAAAATATTAACTTTGCAGAAACAAGATTGACAGTTGATGAAAAGTAGGGGAGTGCCTCATCGAAATTAGCTTTCCGGAATATCATAAGCTCAAAAGCTAATATTGTAGGAGTAAAACTGATAGCATTGACATTGACATATCGTTGACTTTAGTTGACCCTATCCCAAATTCCCCAGTCCAATTGAGAGTCAATTTGTAGCAAATGGTAGATCAATCCCCCTTATAATTTTGCCTCGCCAACTTTCACTAGTGAAAGGGGGAAGGATGAAGTGCACAAGTATCCTGTCAATACAATTAAAGATTATAGCTGTACTTGAGATGGTGAGTTTAATCAACTTAAATAATTCAAACAGCCATAAAATTTAATTTGGTTTGTACATGCACACTATTCTCATTTAGAATGTCTCAGCATTTCTGCTTGGTCTGAATGTAAAAATTTTAGTGCAGCTTTTCTTTGGACATGTAGAGCACAAACCTCATGATGATGGTGAAGGAAAATCTCGTAATTTATCTGGTAAGTGCTTTCACCGCAATTCAAATTATTTTGCTGTCTGATTATAATCAATTTATTAAATTGAAGAGAATGCTCTCATCATGTATTTTCTGATACGGGTTATCTACCTATTTGGTGAATTCCTTCTAGCCATATTTCTATCATATAATGTTTACAAGGTAAAAGTTCAGATCCTTTGATTTACCACTTAATCCGTTTGATCTTTAAAGTAAATACTTGTAAATCCATTGATCTTTATTTTACTTGTTTTTATTTACTTTAGAGAAATGTAAATGGTCTGATTTTATGGTTCTTCATGACAATCATTTTCTCAATTCCCAGCCGATGCTACTTCATCGATGGTATACTGTGGGATCATTACTTTATGCTGGCGTTATTAATTTTCTGTGCAAATTTAACCTTCACAATATATTCTCTGGTTATAATTTACTTGCATGTGAAATATTTGACAAAGTCGGTTAATTACAGTTCTAGCAGGAGAGAGTCCTTGGCAGGTGGTAATAATGAGACTGATACGTACTTGGATTATTTGTGAAATTGATACGGTTTGGTTGTGTGCGGAAATAAAATATATATTGAAAGAACTTCATTTCATTTTTTCATTCATATTCTGTGTTTACTCATGTTACAAAACGGAATTTCACTTTCTTTTGTCAAGGTCATGGGCTGTAGCTCAGAGCTACTTCCTCATTTTGTCATCTAATTCCATACGCGTAGTAATTGTTTCTGCAAGTTACATATATACTCACGCTAAATACTAGGAGCTTGTTGACAATGACTCGTCACTGAAAACAGCAATCTATCCAACAAGAGCAGTTGATAATGACTCTAAAATCTACTCGTAAATGCTTCCATAACACTTAAAGTTGAGGTTTTGCTGGGTATATTTGTCGGCTCAAACTCTTTTCTAAACCTCCAATATTTACAGTCATACCTGATTCATACAAGCTTTAGTTTAATGAGCCTGAATATTTAATTATCACATCTCTGAATAGAATTTTTACCTCATAAATAATTCGTGAGTCATGATATATTATAAACACCGCCGAATCCGAAGCATTAGGCATTAGCATTCGAAAATTAAGCAAACATGAAATGTGGAGCTTATGTGCAGATTTTTTTGACATCATTAAATTGAAACTTGGTTCATATCTTACGTACAATTTTGCAAATTCTATCTCATATTAAATTTTGCAATCCAAAATAGGAAGAAGCTATTCTTCTCCTAGAGCTTCTACCATATTTAAGTATTAAATTAGCGCTTCCACTTGAACACGCCAAACGAGGAGCATAACCTAGAAGTAATATTCGCAAATGTTAAACGGTTATGTGGAGTCAACAGTAGTTTAAGACACGTTTTCCAAGGAATTCATATAGAGTAACATGGTATACAAAGGAAAGAGTAATTATATGTCATTACAATTTTGTCTCATACCGCCCATTCAATAGGATATCGTTTAGACGTGCGTGCTAAGTCGACGCTTGAGGAATGAGTGTGTTTTTCAATGTTAAGTAAATATAAACTCGCGTAATATAATTTGACTATAATTTAAGATTTTAGACTATCGAAAGTGAATGTTCATTATTCAGTTTTTATTTTTCATTCCAGCGAGCAAATAGTGTGATTTAATAGATTTTATGTTACAACAACACTGCGTAGGTACATAAGAAGAGTATACCTCTTAAGGTGGAGCGTCTGCACCTGCGTGAAGCATCAGCGCAGCTAGCAACGTTAATGATTATATTCATTGTGATATTGGCGATGATGCCATCGCGAAGTGATTAGTCATGACGGTAACGTACGAGTCATCATCTTACAAGAAGTAACGCATTAGTTCGCTAAGTAATTTGAAGACAGCTTTTGAGGTTGCAGGTGAACAACAGTGCTTGTGTGGCAGTGATGAGTGGATAAAATTTGAGTTTACTTAATTTAAATTATTTTTGATTAAAATAGTTGATCTGATATCATTTTAATATAATCATGTGCTGGCTAAGCTACCCCACCCAAGCTGTTATTATAGCTTGGATAGAAATAGTAAGTGGATTACGTGGAACTTGGTTCCGCCTTCGGCTTCTTCTTCGTCTCAACTGCTACTTTTATATTGGAATATAGCGAAGACATAAAGAAAAGGCTTCTCGAGGCAGATGAAACCAATATTTTAAACACTATTCTGCACTTTTCCAGTCAGTATTAGTTTTTTAACATTTTAACTTCTTTCAATATAAATTTTCAACTTAAACTTATTCATTTACAGTGCCGGAAAAGGTCACATCAGTTGTAATACCAATTATCTATTTCTTTGGGGAATTTCTGCTTGCCTTCTTCCTACTCCGCAGCATCACTTATGTAAGTAAATTAATGACTCATTCATTATTGCAAATATTTAATTGAAATGTTCTATTTCAGAGGAACTACAAACACATCAAAACATGGTACATTGTTACAATCACGATCGCAATGTCCTACGCATATTTTTTCTTGCCTGGAGTGTTCCTCACCGATGACAATACATATTTCATCTTCGCTTTCGTTGGAAGCTATGCCTTCACTGCTTACTCAGTCTGGGTTGTGTATAACTTAATGCAAGAAATGAAAAGGGAAGGGCTTCACAGACCTGTTTTAATGTATGAAGACGATGAAATGAAATTGTAAATCAACATGAATATTATTATTCAATTGTTGTAAATTTTTGTTAATAGAATAAACAAAGTTTAATTATTTTAGACATATTTGGTAGAATAGCCTAATGAATGGGAATTAGATTGAAAACCCATTTTCATTCTCGTTCGCTTCTGTCTCGAATTTGTTCAAATTCCATCATCAAGCCTAATCAATACCGTTTCTAACTAATAGCAGTACTTAGAAGGTGCAAAAGGTTGAAATAAAATATGTATAAAGTCTACTTAAAGACACCTTTTCCAATAAAAATGTACAAAATGCTCCTAATTTTGATAGAGTGCTAGGCGTAATTTGTAAGCCACTTTCTAGCTGCATATTGGATTGGAATTTGGAACTAGACCAATGCTCAGCGCTACCTTTAATAGCATGTTCGCACCTATAACTATAGCTCTTCCTCTCGTAAAACTGCATCCAAGGCAAGTCTAAAGGAGAAACGTTTTATTGCAATTTCTCCTATGAAAACCCAAAACTGTCTATCATCCATCACTATACCTATATCCGGAGTAAATTATTAAACTTATTGCCATTTTCTTTCCGTAGCCTCCTACATCCTCTTATCTCGCTCGATATCTACAAACTAGCAAAGCTTATGAAACCTTTTCGATGTGTTGCGTCCTCCATAAAAATATTGATAACGTGTTAAAGCCATAAAGAGCTGGAAGAAAGTGCCTACTTCCGCGTTTTACACATTTAATACTGTCTATTACGCAAAAATATTCCAATGCGTTCGGTGTTCGGCGTTCGTGCACTAAACCATTTTTCACCAAAGAAAACATGGCAAAGAAGACGCAAATGATAAATGAGCACTTTCCCATATCCGCATCCTCATTAGGGAAATGCTAACATTTTTGCATAAGCCCATAACTATTTTCTCTTTGCCAATTTTGAGGAAAAACGATAGCCCTTTTACTGTGGCTTCTAAACTTCGTATTTTTCAGTTGGGTTGGATTAATAGTAGAGGAAAGGTATGTTCTTATTATGAGCTCTAAAAGGCGTGGAATGTTTACCTGCCAATCACAAAATGACTTGTAAATGACTATCGGAAAATATCATCGCGGGGTCTCTAGTCATAGTCTATTTTCCTGACAAGACTTTCATATCGGCTTGCTCATTTCCACTGTCTGTTTTCATTTGCTTGGTAGAGGTGAAAGTAGACTTGCCAAAGTGAAATGGCTTTGTGGTCCGTGTCCGTCCAGTTTAGTTGAATTTTTAAGTAGAGGAATTACTTTCTTCGGGAGACCAAATATTAATTTTCCGACTGAAGAAATAATCCCAAAGACTTTACATAAGACTACCTACGTGTTGAATGCCTTATTTTAAACTGTGGTTTTATAAGTCTGATAAGTTCAGATATGACTGAAGTAGACGAGTCTGACGATAATGAGACTAATCGTACGGAAAAGGCATATTGTTGCAGCAATTATCCCCAAACGGAAGCGAATTTAATTGCAAAGTTTGATATTGTACGTTTTAAAAACTTTCTTTAAACGTTTCCATTAAACTCTTGCTCATAAATGGTAATCATTTAGGTCCTTGAAGCAATTGGTGTCCTATCATTTATCATAGCAATTGCGACAGTCGCCAGCCAAGAAAGTCCTGAATTAAAGACTACCCAGTTTAATGCAAAGGTTCAAAATGTATTTAACCAAACGGGGGACCCCTCCTACTTTTTTCATTGGCCAAGTAAGAATTTAAAGGACGTTAGACCCTTTACGTTGAGGCTCTGGGCCAACTGCTTGGACACTTCATATCCACAATGAAAACACTTTCCACATATGAAGAAAGAGTGGAGCTTTC
>JAHZMU010002559.1:0-35979 GCA_027743725.1 Rambutsinella grinnellia | reverse complement strand
TCTTCATTTAGGGCCCGTCGAGCACTCGACCTTGATACTCCAATTGATAATCAAGTTTATTCTAGATACGGCGATGATTTCTCCGTATTCGATCTCTCAGTGCTTTCTCCATACATGGAAAAAAAGCAGAGCGGGGTAACTCAAATCTTTTTCGCTCATTAATACTTGAGGATTGTCCCTACATCCTAAGCACATCATAAACATTTGCTCGTGCAGTTCTTGAAAGTTTTGCTAGTTGCAAATATGTGTAGATTTCCATCCATATCGACGTAAACTAATAATTTCAACCTTTCGGATTTGTTAATTTTTTTATTTTTGATGCTAATTTTTTATGGGCAAAAGCTTTTAAGGATTTCATTCCTCATTATCTAAGCTTCTTAGCTGCAAATTTACTAAGCATTTAGTAGCGATATAAAAAAATTACGCTATGTCAAACTTTTTCCGAAGACTTTAGAGCACAGTATGTAGAATCCCAATTGACCTTGAAGGGAACGTGGAATGTGTAAAAGCACCAATTAAAGTAAAAACCAAAAAGTGAAATACAACGGGTATTTGGTAGATTTTGCGCCATGTCTGGTGTCAGCTTGAGAGCTAATTGGAAAATAGGCAAAGGTACTTCATTTTTAATACATTAGAAGGATCAATTCGATGTCATTAAGAAGCACTCGCACCCACCCTTTGTCAAGAAAATGGATCATGCCAATGTAAAAATGTGGATAGGTATAAATTTGAAAGGCGACTCAATTTAATCTAACATTAGTCAGGTGCGCGAAATTAATATTTTTTCAAAATTTAAATAGAGACTGTGAGTAACTATTAATTACATGATTTTATTGACAAATTTTAAAATATTAATTAGCATCTGCAACGTGCTAGACAATTCCATTTATCCAATTGTCATTAAAGTTTCGACAAAACTAAAAAAAAGTAACAATCGGTAAACGACAAATTGTTAAGTAAATTTATTTGTCAAGTGCGCTTTTTATATACTTTTTGCCAGACGTGACGTTTACATAAAACGCAATAAGAATAAGGGGGTTTAGCCCGTCCTTGTCTGAAATATTATTATAGCATATGTGACAAGCAATCCACTAATCTGTAATAAATAAAACATGTCAATAACAATATCAGTCTAAAATTTGCATAACTAAATTATTGTACCGAATTTATGAAGGAATACGTAATAGCAGAGCTACCACAGTAGAGCGCTACTGGTCTCTGGAATAGCTGATCTCTTGTTGCCGTTAGCATCTGCATATCTCGCAATTTCTGTAACTCTGACGCTTTCCATTCGGAAATAGTAGGAGAAAAAGGTACCCCGTCACTTTCGCAAGTTTTATGATCTGCCCAGGAAACAAATGCATTCTCCACTTTTGAATGAAATGCAGGCGCAAGCATCCAAATGGCATTGTTAATAATAATGTAAACATAAAAGGATAGTAAAGGCTCCTTCATATATTTTCCCCCGATGATATCCGCCACTTCAATGTAGTAGCATAAGTGGAGGGTAAAAATTATTATTTTGCTACCCCAAAATGCATTAACTATTTCTATCCTGCTTCTCAAATTTCTAAGAATTCCCACGCCGTCCGCTATTGTTTCCCCACTTAATTCTAATTCGTCTCTAAACTCATTTCCCAAAACGTACAAATTGAATCCGATAAGAACAATCATAAGGTTGTTTATTGTGATAAACGTTTGCAAATGAACTTGAATCCCGAATAGTAGCATGTCCAAATCTATTCCAATCCATGTCCCAATCTTCTCCAGTAAAAGTACAGAATTTTTCAAAATATTTCCATTATCCGTCTCATTCATTTGGAAGTAATTGACATTCATGATGTTGAAAGAGGCTAATAGTAGTATACACAGAATGCCAAGAAGGTATTGTAAAATTTGAGAATGGTAGATTTTATGGTCACCTTTTAAATTCAAAGCTGTAAGCATATGTGTAATCTTTGACCTTTGAAACCACAACGTAAATAGATTACAAATGTAGAAGAGTCTCATGCTTATTCTTGCCAAAGCATAAACGACTTTGCCAACCCATGACTTGTCATTAACGTTGGTAAGATCTGAGAGCGAAGTTCCTCCTCCTGCACCCTCGGCAAATTCGATCAAAAGATTAAGAACCAGTCCGATTAACAATTGGGAGTGGAGAAAAGCACAAATTATCTGAAAATTAATCATTTTTTTTACTAAAATTACTTTTGTAATTTTGTTGTATTAGATATTGTCGGCTATATACAGAGATTTTTACCGTTTGCGTTTTGTTTGACGTGCAAAAGTAGTATTTCCGTTTAGAATCCCAGTTGACCTTAAAAGGTGCATGGAGTGTGCAGAAGCACCAATTAAAATAAAAGGCAAAAAGAGAAATATGCTGGGTACTTGGTAGCTGCTTCGCCATGTCTGCTTTCACTGTGTAGCTAAAAGGGAAGTGTGTAATGCGAGTTTCCTTTTAATAAATTAAATTGATTAGATGCAATGAAATTAGTCTCTTCAATTTGTCAATTAAACGGTGCGGGTGTGTGTCTGTTCAAATTAAAATTATTTGTGGAGGCTAGAATTTATTAACTTTACTAAGAAAGCAAGTTCTTATACAATGTTGATGTGCAAAAAGTAATTTGTTTATCAGTTCAAATATCATATCAAAATTGTTTCCTTCATCGATTAACTCTTTAAAGGCGGTCATTTCTCCAATCGCTTAGGGAATTGTAGATTATTCTATTAAAATATTTTTAAACTTTCTTTTAATTACTACCATTAGCGGCATATGGATTTAATAAATTATAGTATGAATGCAACTAAAATATATTTTTATTTCCCAGAATAAAGATTATTCTCAGTGGTAGTGACCGCTTGCAATTTGTTGCTCCATCCTTTCGTCTCTAACCACACATTAAAAACTTAATTTATTACGCAATAGGCTCGAGCTAGTATAAAAATTATGGAGAAGCTTGTTATCAGCAGTTCCCTGAATTTTGATAAAGTGCTATATTAAGTAGTTCACAAAGCCAAAACCGCAAATGTCTAGGGAAATCAATCTCATTCAATTTGATATGCTTACCGGAAACCGCATCTATTATAACATATTAAATTTGTATGGTTTGATAGAGCTGAGATGTTCATCAACTTCAATTAAAACAAATGTTCACCAGTACGGGTTTAGCATGCCACATTCCATTCAACTTAATACTAATTCGTAGAATAAGAAGCTAACTCGCTAAGTATTATTTTATCATTTGCTGTTTATTACGATTGCTGTCTTTACCTTCATTTCAAAATGTCATCAACAAATTAATCGTATACAAGATGACGTATTTAACGTTTTTACTAACTAATGTTGCTCTTGTGCTTGTGCTAACTTCATTTGTGCAAAAGTCTAAAATTGCGGTAAGCTGGAATATTAAATTACACTAACAATAAATGTTATATATTAAGAAGCTACTAAAACGAGCAATTTAATTGTGTATTTCAGCCTTCTGAGGCAGTCCCACATGGCACATTTAATCATTCCAACTTTATCATACATTTCGCTGGAAGTCCATCTCCGAGTAACGGGTTAAATATTAATAATGTCGAAGACTTCCTCCCAATGATTGAAAAAATCTCGTCCGAATTCTCGCAAATTTATTGCGTGAACAAAATCATCCCAGTAGCTGTTGCAACTCATAACAAACTTTTAAGCACAAAGCACGCCTATGAAGGCGTGTATCAAAAACCACTCGAGGTATATCTCCGTTCCCCAGGGAAATCGGAACCGGAAAATGGCACTACGTTTGTGGACGCTTTGGTAGAACTTGCTGATAAATCCAATGATATCTTCCCTGGAACAGTTAAATATCTTCTAGCTCATTATTCATCTTTTGATAAGAAATATTTTAATAAATATTGGAGGTTTTCGGAGGCTCGCTTAAGGTTCATGCACAAAGACAATTCCACTCATCACACGTACAAGCTGGGAATTGTGTTTCCACTCGAGGATTGCGAGAAAGCAATATTAAAATCAAATTCCACATTATCGAATGATGTGCACCTAGTCGCATTTGTTTCCTGGATTGTCTACTCACAAAAGGATAATCTTACTGTGGAGGAATCATTCGTTAAGCTAAAAACGAAATTTGAGTTTTGCGCAAAAGCGGCAACAAGTGTAAATCCAGAAATTGAATTGGTATTTCAAACTGGCATTTCTGACACGGATCCGAATGGAAAACAGGACTACTTTGCACTAGTCACCTTTTGGGAAATGGTAAATGACTGGGCTATCTCAACTAATGTGAAGGTTACCATCTTTGAAGCGTTTGATACTCCAGACAGCGTAGCTCTCAGAAGCACTAGGGGTTTATGGAAGCTGGCTCGGACACCAAGACGTTATCAGATTCCCGCTGACTTTATATTTATGGATAAACGATTAGGTATTTTTTCAAAACTAATGTTGCAGAGCTATAAATTATATAATTTAATCGGTGGATGGTTACAAAATACAGGCATTTTCTCCAACTCCAGCATCACTGAAGCACCTTCTCTAGCTGAAAATATTCATGAGGTAAGATAAATCAGTAGTTTGGTTAAATTATTGCGTTTTAGACAAATTTCACATGTGGAAATTGCCGCAAAATCTGGTTCTACATCATTGCAATAATTTTGAAATTTAAAATTTTAGCTAATCGAAGATTTGGATTTTAAGCATGAGAAATTTGTGGTAGTATTTGATTCCAACCAGATATCGGAGTATGACGGTAAGCACTACTACCATCACGATGACTTTCTCCCGGTAATCCGCACAATCGCAAATAAGTTTTCATCTGTAATGTTGAATAAATTCAACTCCGTTGTAATTGAAGCTGTTGCAATGTACAATAGCATTGTTATTGAGAATAGGAACAGGAGCAATAATTCGCCTGGTTTGATTCAGCCGCTGCGGCTTTACCAATTCTTCAAGTTCAGTAAAGACAATAATTTGGACCACACGCTAAACACCACAAAGAAGATTAACTTCTTGTTTCCTGACACTGTAAAATTCCTGGTCTTTCACGTTACTGACGCAGACAAATTGTTCTCTTACGTAACCAGAGCAGGCGAAGCCATAATAAACCAAACGTTTGAATTAGGTATCACGCTACCATTACTGGATTGCCTTGAGGGAAGCTCTGCAAGAACACAAGTGTTTCGGGTGCTGTCCTACATGAAACTTATTCTTGTTACGATGGGAACGCAGCAAGAAGATTACGACATAGGAGTAGGGGAAACAGTTGATGGGCTCACCACTGCTTTCTCTAGATGCAAGAAAAAGATTAAGAGCATCAGCGGGATACAAACATTGCAATATGGATTTAGTTTGGCTTGGGCTGATACGGATTCCAGTTCAAGTCAAAACCTTTCAATGTTGGTTAACTTTTGGGGACAAATGAATTACTGGGCAAAGTTTACAGATACAACCGTGATCATGACGGAAGCGTTTGACGATGTATCAATTACATCAAGCCAGGGCACCTATGGTTGGTGGAGGCTAGCTTTCAAACCACACATTTATAACACAATAGTGGAGTATGTTTATAAGGACAAAACAGGTAGTCTTTTCATTCGTCAAAAACAAATATAGAATAAAGTAAAAACAGTGGGTGATAAAAAATATAATTTATATTTGCAGAAATGCGAAATAGAATTAGCAATGGAATTCCGTACGAATTTGATAACGCCTCCTTAAATGGGGATGTTGCCTTTAGGGTATTTGTATTTAAAGTAATTCGCTTTTCAGATTATCTCATTTATGCTATTCCATTGTTTTTCGTGTTACAGCCAAACTGGAAAGTCACAAACTCTTCCTTTAGTCGGACAAATTTCATCGTTCAGTTTGATCCATTAATACGTGAAGCTCACATAAAAGAAGGATTAAATGAAGACAAAACTCGCAATATTATTCTCAAACTGTTTACAAGATTTTCATCCATCTGTACACCAGGAATGTACAAGGAGGATCAGCTCACGAATATGGGGCACCTTCCGATGGAAGTAGCAAAGTTTAGCCAAGAACATGGACAGAAAAATGAGTCACAAAATCTTTATCTAATTTTCATCGTCGATAAAGAATACGACGCGTTTGGAGCATTTCAATTGGCATTAAGAATGACCAAGATGGCAAACTCGATATCTGCAGGAACCGTGGAGTATTTTATTGTATATAATGACGATGGTTATTTAGATGATGGGAGAGACCAAGTAAATTATTTCATCAAAGCGAAGAATTGGTTAAGGGAAGCTTCCACTAAAACAATTTCTTACAAGCTGGGTTACATCTATTCAATCTCTGAGTGTGGACAAGGAACGAATCTGAATAAAGGAATAATTCCTTCAATAAATGTGCTGGATCTGATTATATTTGATAAGCACACGGAAGACATGGATTATGAAGTCGGAGTTTACGAAAGCATTCGAGGTTTTACAAGAATATTTGAGAGATGCAAGGAGAAGATTTCCATGCTTAATTTGTCCATCGAGGTTGCATTTAGAACTAGCTGGTCAGACACCGATAAATACCATGGGTATAACTCGAATAATTTGGTACTATTTTGGGAAAAGATGAACGAGTGGGCAGTGTCTACAAATACGAAAATTTTTATGGTGGAAGCATTTGACAGTCCGAACTCTGAAACACCAGCACTTAGTAAATTGGGATGGTGGAGATTGCTCTCGGAAGAAATCCATAATGGTAATACCAAATACATTTTTGAGGAGAAAAGAGAAGTCGTTTTCGAAAACCTCACAAAAAAGAAATCAGTTGAAGAACCCAGTCACCAAAGAACAGTTCTGGTATCCGTTTTGACCGCCCTAGTCGCCTTTGCTTTAAGCGCTTTCTCTGTGTTCATATTTGTGTATAGGAGATACAAAAATAAATTGGTGCAGGCTCAGCAGTATATTCTGACAAAGAAGGAGGAGATTGAATTTTTAGAAGGAGACTCTCAATTAGCAGATGTAAAACTTCGGGAGAAATTTGTCGCAGGAACTCACCTTCCAAAATATGATAAGGATTATGAAGTAGAGCGGAAATATTTCAAGTTTGATGAGACTATTCTGTTGGGTTCGGGCGAGTTTGGAATAGTTTATAAAGGAACGATCACTAAAGGCGAATCAGAAATAGATGTCGCTGTGAAAACATTAAAAAAGTTGAATTCATCGAAAGCAGTAAGAGACCTTTTGGTAGAAATAAAAGTCATGATTTATTTGGGGAAGCATGAAAGCATTGTCAGTGTGATTGGTGCTCACACGGAAGAAATGAGACGGGGAAACGTTTTCCTTTTCACAGAGCTTTGTGAGAAAGGGTCATTGGAAAATTACTTGAGAGAATTACGTCGACAGAGTGTGGCATTAGTCAGAGATAAGGATGAAACAAAAATGAACGAGCAAATCAACAAAGTAGGGGATGATGAGCTTGACCTTTATCACAGCATTGAGCCTTTGTCCAATGCAAATTCTTATAATCAAAAGGAATCTTGTACGAATGGACTTCAACGTATTTCGTTTAATCAAAATTTGTGTTCTAAATGGTCGTATGAAATCGCAAATGGGATGGAATTCATTACTTCAAAAAAGGTTAGTAATATAGGATTTAGCGTTTGATAACAAACCGAATACTTTGATATGGTTAGGTAGTCCATGCAGATTTGGCCACGAGGAATGTTCTCTTAACTGAAAACCTCACTGCAAAAATATCCGACTTCGGATTGTCTCGCCGACTGTACAACTATACCAATTATGTAAAGACTCAACAACAAGCGATACCGTGGAAATGGATGTCACCCGAATCCCTTCGTAGGTCAGAGTTTAATGAAAAAACGGATGTTTGGGCTTTTGGTATTACACTCTGGGAAATCTACTCTTTAGGAGACACTCCTTATCCAGGACTTTCTTGGAGTGTTAATTTTCCCTTAACATTAGAGAGAGGACTGAGACCTCAGGAGCCAGAGTTTAATGCTAACTCCATGTAAGCTCAATTCTACATTTTAAGACTTATTTACAGATTTATTCATTCTGATCACATAATACGACGTATTTATTAGATACAGTGTGATGTTACGTTGCTGGAACATTGATCCCAAAAATCGGCCAACCTTCTTGCAACTCAAGGAAATCTTAGAAAGACTATAATTTGATTCGATTTTAATTCAGAATAAACAGCACATTTATAAATCATCACCATTTGCTTTAAAGTTATACTTGATGATCTAAAACTACATGTTCTTTACAATTTATCAATCTAAATTTTAAAATTACAAATTGTATTTAATTTATTAATGGTTAAATAAATTGGTTTAAAATCGCTATAAAATGTACACTACAAATTGTCAGCAAATGAATCTCTACTTGTCCTCCTTCAGACATGCTAGCATTACATACTTGAATTGGTTTACAGTGTTCCATACTTGGTGACTCATTACGATGCATTGCCATGAAATTGAGATGCCTTGAATTTTTCACATATCGCCAAAATCTCGCCCTCAAATGCATTCGACGAATATTAAAAAATCTGCAGCTTTAGATTGTAAAACGTTACCGTTCCAACTAGCAATATTCGAATGGGAAGCTGGGGACTGTGAAACTCTTCTTGCATATTGCATTTACAACATTTCCAGACTATATCTAGCATGGTCCGTTTTAATAAGTTGGACATCTTACAGACCGCCAGCCTAACTGCTTTCTTTCTTCCGGATATAAATACAATTTTGAGTCTTCATCTGCTGCAACCCGGGAGCTGGAAGTTGTCCAACTTCCAACTAGAAGATAGCCAACTCATCCAACTAGATTTTGTCCAACTTCCAACTAGATTTTGTCCAACCAACCAACCAAATTCGTCCTCATCTAACTTAAAATAACCTTGCCTAACCTTCCTTAGCTCATGCGGTAACCAACCTAACCCAACCTAACCTTTCTTGACTCCACGGTTAACTTAACTCATCTAACCTTGACTAACCTAACCCAACCTAACCTACTTTATCTCAAGCTTAAACTCAGCTAACATAACTAAACTAACCGACAAAACAACCTAACCTAATATAAATAAACAAATCCTCAAAAAGTGTAAGTAGTGGTTGGAAGTTGGACAAAATCGAGTTGGAAGTAGGACAAAATCTAGTTGGCTGAGTTGGCCAACTTCAAGTTGGAAGTTGGACAATTTCAAACCTCCCTGCAACCCTCGCGTTTTTTATTCGGTCGCGACCGATAAAATACGTGCCGCTGGTATTAGGGTCCAATTCCATGAATTACAAGCTCAATTGTTTCCTTTCTTTCTGATATAACTACCATTTTGACTTCGTCTGCTGCGACCATCGACCCTTTATCTGGTCTCCACCATTTGAATGGTGTCGCTGTTGTTAGGATCCAATTCCAAGTTTATGACTTCGGGAATTTGAGAATTTGAAATATTATTCTCAGAAATGGGCAGTTTAGCTAAATTTATTGCACGATTCGGACATTAAGGGAAGATTAAAAATTAAAAATATACAAACTATTTATAATTTTAATTAAACTCCGATTTATTCCTCAATCTTGATCAGTAGTAAAGAAGTCGTACAGTCGATACAAAGTTGTTCATATTTCAAAGGAGTTAACTTATCAAAGAAATTATTTGTCAAGAACTGCACCCGAGTATACGACCATGAATTAATGTGCTTTACTAAATACTTTAGTGATTGATTTGATCTAAAATTTCCAGAATATTTCTTAGATAATGCTAATTTTCTAAGAGAATAGCATATTTTTATTGAGGTTGGATAAATCTTTGCTGCAACCCCAAATATTCCAATGATGCAAAGGAGAGTGTCAAAAGATGCGGCTGTAAAAATAAGTTTGATACCAAAATTAAGCTGTGCGTAATAATTAATTAGAACAAACAAGCAGAGTATGTGAAGCGAGCAGAGAATCCAAACGAAAAAGTTCATAATGCCTTCTTTCAAAATTATATTTAACAAGTTTGAAAGAATCTGTAGCTTTCTATAATTTAAGGCGATGTTGAAAGTATTCGTTGTGGAAGTTAACTTATTTTCAGAAGCCTTTTCAAATAACAAGAGATATTTTTTAGTTGATGTAATTCCAAAGACTAGAATTGCTTTTGCAGCAAACTCGCAAAAGGGCGTGAAAGACTCCCAAATCATCCAGACAAGTGCCATTTGAATTACCAAAAGGCTCCATCTTACTAAAGAGCATTGGTTGCCAAGACAATATAAAATAATCGGATGAAAGGGATTGAATCCAGAGCTTGGAATAACTATTGACATGACTGCAATCAGTGCTGGAAAAACTTGAGCTGAAATCCTTCTCCCGATGCAAAAGATCAGGGTTATTTTCTCGTCCCAATTATAATTTTTCCAAGTAGTAGAGCTACCACTAACGCAGGCTTTGTTACATTTTGTATGAGATAATCGCAATTTTTGGATATTGATAACGCTATTCAGAAATTGAACGAGGATAGAAAAGCTTTTGTGTTGGTAAACTAAGTACGAGAGAGAAATAAAAATGTTAGCAATTAACAAGCTCTGAAATTTTGTCTGCGTTTCCAAATCGCTCCTGAGTGTGAATACGAATAGTGTTAAGAGACCAAAAGCAATGTAAATGAAAGAGTAGAATGGAAAATTGATAGATTTTTCATCAACTTCAAACCTCTGTTTATTTTCATTCCAACGATAAGGCTGATATGAAATTAAAGTTAGAAATTTTTGCAATTTTCCGCTGGATAATGGATGTGATATTCCACGAACTTGTGCAATTTCGTGCAATATTTCTTGCAAATATGACATTTTTAGTGGTGACTTGCAGGAGAAATAAATTAGTCTCGATTCGTGTCAGTAAAATAAAAAATATTGGGATCTACTTCCTCAAAAATTGCACGTAAAGTTTTATAACTAATTGTAAATTGAAAGAAAAGAACAAAGAGTCAGTCATCCAAAACTGTATTGAATGACTGTCCTTACATTCGACAACTTATGAGAGTGAAAGCCTTGAAATAAAGTATTTATTACATAAATTGATTGACAAAGTTTAAAATATTTAATAATTTTTAGAGCTCATAAGCAAAATAACATCGACGACTAAACTATATAAAAATAAATTATTATTCTAATTTATTTTCCGAATACGCTTGGCAAAGTTTACATAAAACTCATTAAAATTTAGGCAGCCTAGCCCGTCCTCGTCTGAAATATTATAATGGCATATGTGACAAGCAATCCCATAATCTGCAAACAAAAAACTTGTCAATGAATGCCTGAATTCAAAAATTAGCACTAATAGATAGTATTATACCGAGTTAATGAAGGAATATGTAATAGCAGAGCTGCCACAGTAAAGAGCTATTGGTCTTTGAAATAATTCATCTCGTGCTGCCACAAGTGTTTGTTTATCATCCAAAGTTTTAAATTCTATCATATTACACTTCACAATACTAGGAGAAAGTTTTACTTTTGTAGATTGATAAATTTTATGATTAGCCCAATCAACAAATGCATTTTCCACGTTTGAATGAAATGCAGGCGCAAGAATCCAAATGGCGTTGTTAATAACAATGTAAGCAAATAGGGAGAGTAAAGGCTCCGTCATATATTTGCCTCCGATGATATCAGCCACTTCGATATAGTAGCATAAATGAAGTGTAAAAAGCAATACTTTACTACTCCAAAATTTGTTAACTATTTCTAGCTTTCCTCGCAAGTTTCTTAGAATTTCAACTCCATCTAATATTGTTTCTTCATTTAGTTCCAATTCTTTTCCAAACTCACTCCCAAGAAGGTACAAGTTGAATCCGATTAAGGCAATCAGAAGATTACTTATTGTGCAAAATATTTGCAGATGAACTTGTACCCCGAATATTAAAATATCAGCGTTTACTCCAATCCAGTCGAATAGTTTTTCCATTAAGAGTACCGAATTTTTCAAAATGTTTCCATTGTCCGTCTCATGCCTCCGGAAATAGTTGACATTCATAATGTTGAAACAGATTAATACTAGTGTACATATAATTCGGACAGAATATTTTAAGATTTGGGATTCTCGGCAGATTTTATAGTCCCTTTCCAAAGTCAAAGCTGTAATCATATGTGCAACCTTTGACCTTTGAAGCCATAAAGTAGCAAGATTAGAAATGTAGAAAAATTTCATGCTTGATCTTGCCAAAGCATAGACGACCTTCCCAACCCATGACTTGTCATTAACGTTCGTAAGGTCTGAAATAGAAGTTCCTTCTCCCTTGGAAGTTTCGGACAAAAGACTAAGGACCAATCCCATCAACAGTTGAGAGTGGAAAAAAGCACAAATTATCTATAAAGTTAATGATAGTATTATAATTTTTAATATTAGTATGTATCCGGTTGTATGAAGCTTACAGTTTGCCATTTGTTTGATGTGCAAAAGTAGCATTTCCGTTTAGAATCCCAGTTGACCTTGATAGGTGCATGGAATGTGTAAAAGCACCAATTAAAGAAAAGGCCAAAGAGTGAAATATGACGGGTACTTGGTAGCTCTTTTGCCATGTCAGCTTTCACGTGGAGAGTAAACTGTTTATTTCGACCTCCCTTTTAACTAATTAAACTGGTCAGCCCAAAGTATTTAGCTCACACTCCTTGTCAATAAAATAGGATGTGTCTATTGTAAAATATTTACTAAATTATGGGTGGCGGCTTAAACTTGGAAACTCAATTTGCAAATCGACTACATCCAATCTCCCATATAAAGTTTACCAACCCAATTAAAATACAAATTGCCCAAATGATAAATACTTTGCTAATATTACTTTGCTCTAGCTTCAGCCTATCCATCTTATTTCTTTCTTTTACAATCGTCGTCCTCGAAAGGACTTTCACCCTGTCTTGGACCCTTTCCGAATATAAAAGTGCATCGCATTCCTTCTCCCACCTTTGGCAAATCCCTGATTCCACACATTTCTCTAGAATCCTCGCAAGCTTCTCACTCTCTGGAGGGATTAGACCATACCATATTTGAGCTGGTTGGAAGCCATGCTTTCCCAACCAACAATCCCTCGGCGTTCCTCTATTTCTAGTTTTTAATATGTCTACACTCCGTATTAATACTTGCCAGAAATGCACGAACACAATTTTACTTTTAGACATCACCAGTTCAAATATTTTCTCAAAATTCCTTTCCGATTTTCCTTTCAACAATAAATTTTTAAATGCGGCCATTTCTCCAACTGCATTTAAAGAACTGTACGTTTCATTCCAATACTTTAGAGCGAAGTCTTTTTCCATTAACAATTTATAACCATTTCTATTCACTTCGCTTAAGCTGGAAAAAACTGCTTTCTCTGATGGTTCAATGATATGACTTGTTATAAAGCTTGTGTAAAATATCCCAACAATAAATGAGCTTATCATCCAAACGCCCATTAAAATCTTTACTTTCCTCCCTCGTCTTCCAATATTTTGCGAAAGCATAACGGCCAAAATATTAAATAACGATTTGCATTTAAACTCCCGTAAAGAAAATAAACTGATACTTAAAATAGAACAGAGTAAACAAGTCCATATTCCAAAATCAAATACTTGAGAAAATGACGAGAAATCGAAGAATCCCTTTTTGGCTTTGATGTCCCCGCAATAAACAAAATTAAAGTAGAGCTCGTTTAATTGTATGAAGCTTGGCAGTCCCAAATTTTTTCCGGAATTATTTGTTTTATGAGCTATGTAAAAGTTCCAAAGTTCTAACGAACTTGCCGGTGTTACTTGATTTGTAAAAACAAAGGGTTTAATACTTCCGTATTTTCTGTTAACAACGGATGATGGGATAGTTAAGAAAATTGTCTCGGATTCTGGTGGAGTGATAAACGTCGTATTTAATGCGCAAGCAACAAAATTTGAGATAATGATGAAAAAAGTGTAGATACTTGGTTTCAATCTTGATTCATTTGCGTAAAAATCTCTAAAGCGAGAGAAAGTTATTAAGGTTTCCGAAATGATGGAATGATTTAAACCAGAAAAGTCTAAAAGGATAGGATTTACACTAGACATGCCTGATTTTTAAATGGAGTTGGAATAAATAAAAATAGTTAAAAGCAAAAGAATAAAAGACTTGGACTGTTCTTCCGTCATAATCTTGCTTGAAATCATCAAAATCCATGCCTAAAGAGGAAAAGTCTAATATTCAACATAAATATGCTAATTAAAGTAAGAACTTTATTTTTACAAACCTATTTTGTTGATAATAATCTAAGAACTTGTAATTGCAGTATATGGGAAGAACAAAAATAAATAGACCAGTATCTATCTAAATACCCACCCAAAAGCTCACGTATTATTATCCTACTTTTATTGCAGAAACGTATTTGAGCACGTAAATTACGTGACGTAATAGCGTGTATTTCCATAGTCCACCCTATTACAATCAGTCCCATCAACGCTGCTAATTTACTTCGACTCGTTAAAAATTCAGTGGTAAAAAACTATCAATAAATATTATTGCGTTCTTCTCCCAAATTACAGTTTGGAATATTTGGAACAAAATGTCAAAACATATTTTTAATATAGTTTTTGGCTAACACTAATTTCTCAATTGCTCTACTCCAAGTATCAATGAAAAAAATCTCTTTACAAGTATTTATATAAAATATCTAGTTCTTCCGCAGCACTTCCGGTGAAAGCGATTGACTTAATAAATCAAAGGCATTTATCAATATACTTATCATGTTAGTTAGTCATACGAGGAAAAGTGAATAGATTTGTTTAGAGAAGCAAATAGAAAATTAGTAATGAATCATGGCACATGATGAATTTTCCAGTAGCATAATAATATCAGGTTTTTCCTTCACAGTAATGGTAAGTTGTGGTAATTCATTATGTTTTAATATAAAATCTTCTGTAAAAACCAAGAAATATTGAATTTATAATTGTCATACTAAGCAAATAAAATACTCAACTTGAAAATTGAACGACGTTTCAAATAATTTGTGCCAGTAAATGATGCATCTATTTGTCAACGTTATGCAGAATAGCAAAGTTGATTGCTACACATAATCACTGGCAATCATTTCAATCTAGATTTATTTAATGATTGCAAATTGCTTACAAATTACATTGTTCTTAACTAGATTATATTACAGGGGATGGTTAGGGACACATTTATTATTTCGCTTACCACATACGCTGTGTAGCTAATTAATAGACAATGAAAGTCATTATTCTTACTAGTAATACCAAACATCCGCATTTTTCCCGTCTAATCATTTTTATATTTAACCACAGCTCAACCCTGAATAACGGTATACGCAGTACAAATGTAAATTATGCCAAAGCTTGTGAAATCTGTTATCTGAAGTTTGTTCGAAACCGAAATATCTAATATTGAGGTTGAGGTTTATTAGTGGAAAATTCTTACACAAAACCTTCAAATGTTTCCTTTTTATGCTTAATGGAAACCACATTGAGAAATGCTTCCAACAACTCCACGAACCAATTACATATCATTAGTTTGATTAGAAATTGAATATTTTTCTATAAATATTCATAAATCACAATAATTGTGATGAAAGTTTCATCAAAAATGAAATTTATAACATCTGCACTAACACCAAATGTCTTTCTGCTCGGACTGATTGTATTTTGCCAAAGGTTAAAAGCCGTGGTAGGTTGAGATATTTTATTATCATTGCTAAAAATACTTCCATTTAAAATATAAATTTGCATGTGTATTTAAGCGTACTGATGCTTCACCAAATGGCACATTTAAGCATCCCAACTTCATCGTACATTTTACCGGAAATCCCCATCCGAGCAAGGGATTAATAATTAATGATGTAGAAGACTTTCTACCAATGATTGAAAAAATATCCACAGAATTCTCGCAAATTTCCTGTACTAACAAACATATACCAGTAGCTGTGGCCACCCATAATAAAATTTCGAGTATGAGGAACGCCTCTGCAGGTGTTTATCAAAAACCACTTGAAGTTTATCTACAAAACCTACCTAGTAAATCGAAGAAAACTAGTGGCACTACGTTTGTGGATGCTTTAGTAGAACTTGCTGACAAGTCCAATGACATCTTCCCTGGCACAGTTAAATATATTATTGGTTATAATTTTTCTTTTGGTGAGTTTGAAAAGCGATGGAGTTTATCAACGACTCGCAAAAGATTCATGGAAAACTCCACTCATCACAAGTACAAGTTGGGGATTGTTTTACCACTTGATGATTGCAAAGAAGTGATATTAAAAGGCAAGTCTACCCTCTCGTATCATGCACATCTGGTGGCATTCGTTACGGATATTGTCTACAACAATATGAATAATTTAACTGTGGAACAGTCGTTTATTGAACTAACAATGCAATTTGAGTTGTGTAGAAAAATAGCAAAAAGTTTAAATCCACAAGTTGAGGTTGGATTTCAAACTGGCATTTCTGACACGGATCCCAATGGAAAACAGGACTACTCAACACTGGCCACCTTTTGGAAAATGGTGAATGACTGGGCTATTGCAAATAACGTAAAAGTTACCATTTTCGAAGCGTTCGATAGTCCGGATCGCGGAAGTTTAAGAGGCAGAAGGGGTCTATGGAAACTGGCAAGGACACCAAGACGTTATCACATTCCCGCTGATTTTATATTTATGGATAAACGATTAGGTATAGTTTCATAAGTAATAAAATTCAACTTGTGAATGGTGTTATTCATTCTTTAAAAAATACAGGCACACACTCCTTCTCGGAAACAGCTTCTTCAACCAAAAACAATCTTGAGGTGAGGTAATCAGAAATTCGGCTAGAATTATGAATTAGTTCTTAAAGATAAAATACACGCGTCCTACTTTTTAGTCGACTTGAACAATTTCCTGTTGCCCTTATCAGATATTTGTTTATTATTTGTATCTAAACATTTTTTTAAAATAATTTTGAAATTCCTAATTTTAGTTAAAAAAGGATTTGGATTTTAAGCATTACAAATTTGTGGTCGACTTTGATCCAAGCGAGATATCGAAGTATGACAGTAAACATTATTACCATCACGATGACTTCCTCCCGGTAATCCGCACAATCGCGAATATTTTTTCATCCGTCTATTTGACGGAATACAACCCAGCCGTAACTGAAGCAGTTGCCATTCACAATAGTATGATTATTCAGAGCAATGAAAAAAAGACCAACTCCCAGGGCTTGAGTCAGCCTCTACAGCTTTATGTAGCGTTCCAGCTCAAGGATGAAAATAATTTGGACTATGCATTAAACGCCTCAAAGATTGCAAACTCCTTATTCCCTGACACTGTAAAATATTTGGTATTTGAGGATTATGACGCGGACAAATTGCTCACCAACGTAATCAATGCAGGAGAAAGTATAATTAATCAAACAGTAGGATTAGCTATCACAATGTCATTACTGGATTGTCTTAAGGGAACTTCTGTAAGAACTCGAGTGTCCCGCTTGTTTCCCTACGTAAAGCTAATATATATTTATTTGGGAACCAAACAAGAAGATCATGACGTGGGAGTGGAAGAAACTGTCATTGGGTTGACCAGAGCGTTTGTAAGATGCAAGAAAAAAATTGAGAGATTGAGCAGGAAGCAATCGCTTAAATTTGTATTTGGTTCGTCTTGGGCTGATTCGGATACCCATTCAATTCAAAACTTCTCCAATTTGGTACGCTTCTGGGGAGAAATGAATTACTGGGCAAAGGTTACAAACACAACTGTATTTATGGCTGAAGCGTTTGACATTATATCAGATCCGGACATGTACAGTTATGGTTGGTGGAGGCTCGCTGACACACCACGAATTTATCATTCTATAGCGGAGTATGTTTATGAGGACAAAACAGGTTGGCTTTTAAAAAAATAATAAATATCTGATTTAAGTAAAATGAATAGAGAATTATTAATTACATTTACAGAAAGGCGAAGTAGGATTAGGAATGGGATTCCATACGTTGGCAATAAAACTTTCCTGGATGGGGACACAGCCTTTGAGGTAATTTCGAAAATATAATCAAGTTCAATTCATCTCAACTACATCGTCATTTTTGCGTGCAGCATGAATGTAATGTCACAAACTCGGCCTTCAGCCAGACGAATTTCATCGTTGAGTTTAGTCCAATAATGCATAAACAGCATACTAAGGATGGCTTCACTGCTGACCAAATTCGCAAGATTATACTAAAACTGTTCACAAGGTTTTCATCCATCTGTACGGAGAAATTGGACGAGACCGATCTACACAACAGTATGCGGCATATCCCACTGGAAGTAGCAAAGTTTAACTTGGAACGAGGTCTGAAGAATGAGTCACGAAGTTTATATCTTGTTTTTATGGTGCATAAAAAAGACGACGGAGATGGAGCGATTCAAGGGGCGTTAGCAATGGCCAACATGGCAAACTCAATTTCCGCAGGATCCGTGGAATATTTGATATTATATAATAACGACGGTTATTTAGATGATGTGAAGGACGAAATGAAATATTTTATCAAGGCGAAGAAGATGATAAAGGCATCTAGAACAACTTCGTACAAACTTGGTTACATTTACTCAATCTTGGAATGCGGCCACGGAACGAATCTGAAGAAAGAAATAATTCCGGTATTGAAAGTATTGGATTTGATCATCTTTTATTTATACCCAGAATACGAGGATTATAAAGCTGGAGTTTACGAAAGCATTCGAGGTTTTATCAAAGAGTTTGAGAGGTGTAAACAGAAGATTTCTCAATTCAATTCGTCCACTGAAGTTGCATTTCGAACTAGCTGGTCCGATACGGACACGTACCGTGGGCATAGCTTGAAAAACTTTGTACTGTTTTGGGAAAAAATGAATGAGTGGGCGGTGTCCACAAACACAAAACTTTTTATATTGGAAGCATTCGACAGTCCAAACAGTGAAACAATAGAAGATAATAAATCTGGATGGTGGAGGCTACTCTCAGAAGAAACCCATAATGGTTCAACTAAATTCATTTTTGAGGAAAAAAGATCAGTTTTGCTCGAAAGCATTGGAAAAAATAATCTATCTGAAGCTCGCCCCAAAACGGTTTTGATATCCGTAGTAACAGCCGTAGTCGTCTTTGCGCTAACTGCTTTCTCGGTGTTCGTGTTCGTGTACCGAAGGTATAAGAATAAATTGACGGAGGCACAGCAGTACGTTCTGACAAAGAAGGAAGAGACAGAATTCTTTCAAGGAAGCCTTCGCCCACAATCCCCTCAATCAACTGATGTAAAGCTTGGTGAAGAATTGGCTGCTCATTTTCAAAAATATGATAAGGAATATGAAGTGGAACAAGAATATTTCAAGTTTGATGAGACTACTCAATTGGGTTCGGGTGAGTTTGGAATAGTTTGTAAGGGAACGGTCACGAAAGACGAGCAAGAAATAGATGTCGCGGTGAAGTCCCTGAAAAAGACGAATTCGTCTGAAGCAGTTAAAGGGCTCTTGGCAGAAATAAAAGTCATGATTTATTTGGGGAAACATGAAAATATCGTCAGTATGATTGGTGCTCACACAGAAGAAATAAGACGAGGGAGAATTCTACTTTTCACGGAGCTGTGTGAGAAAGGGTCATTGGAAAATTACTTGAGAGAATTACGGCTACAGATCAACACGTCAGATGCAACAAAGAATGAAAAGGAGGGTAACGTTCGCGTCGACCAGCGACGGAATGATGAGCTTGATATGCTTGACATTTACCAAGGTCTTGAGTCTCAGTCGAATTCTATTACGAAAATGGTCACATATGCCAACGGACCTAATGCGTTGAATCAAGCTCAAAAATTTTTTTCTAGATGGTCGTATGAAATTGCAAATGGAATGGAGTTCATTGTTTCCAAAAAGGTTTCAACAAGTTAATTTGAGGTTTTTTAAATTTAATGTTCCGATCAAATTAAATACTTAATATGGCTAGGTTGTCCATGCTGATTTGGCCACGAGAAATGTTCTTCTGACTGACAATCTTACAGCAAAAATATCCGACTTTGGGTTATCTCGTCGACTGTACAACTACACAAATTATGTCAAGTCTAAAAGTCAACCTTTGCCGTGGAAATGGATGTCACCCGAATCCCTCAGAAGGTGGGAGTTTAATGAAAAGACGGATGTTTGGGCTTTTGGAATTACTCTCTGGGAAATTTACTCTTTAGGGGATACCCCTTATCCAGGACTTTCTTGGACTATAAATTTTTCTTCTGAATTGGAGAGAGGGCTGAGACCTCAGGAGCCGGAGTTTAGTGCGAATTCCATGTAAGCCTAATTCTCTGTCTTGAAACTTATTCAATTATAATATTCATTCATTCTGATCACATAATGTTATTCGTTTATTAGGTACAGTGTGATGTTACGTTGCTGGAACATTGATCCCAAAAATCGGCCAACCTTCCTTCAACTCAAGGAAATATTGACGAGACAATGATTAGATTGGATAATTTTAATTTTAGGATAAGCACTTTTAAAAATTATTAATATTTGTTTTAAGGTAATGTTATATTGTATTGTTTACCTAAATGTGTATGATGTATGAATATTCTGTTCAGCGTACCAACCCTTTTTTTAAGAAAAAGATGTAGTTATGCCTAAACAGTTTAGGCTAAACTATTCATAATATGCCTATAATATTATAACATTTGAATGCTTCATTAAAATCATTACGTAAAGACTTAAATGCCATGGAAAAATAATTGTCACCCGAATCCTTTCACAGGTCGGAGTTTAATAAAGGAGCAGCTTTGTTTCTTCCAAATTAAACGGGCCATAACGTCATCACTTACAAGGTCAAAATGTGCAAATTTCAGCTGCGATTTTTATTCGCGCAAATTATAAGGGCAGCAAGTCCTTTATAATTAAACAACAAATACTCCACCACATCTATTAATTATACTTAAGAAGCTAACAATTTTCATGAATAACATCAAAGAATGTCCTTCGGGAAATACCCGGGGAATATGCGTCATTCTTGCAATTATCTTTATTACCATTTCCCATTTCTAACCGCAGTAGAACCTTTATGATTTACATTTTGAGCACCGACGCAAATGCAAAGCTTGTGGCATCGGTTCTCTGAAATGTTATGAACTTAAATTTTTAAGCGGTTCAGCAAAGCCGCAAATGTTTCTGGAAATCAAGACAATGCCCTCCAATTTGGTATGCTTACAGGAAACCACATCCCTTGGAAAATATATTAACCAAATCCAATGAATTCAATACGTTAATGCCATTGCGACTTTGGCAAGCCATTTTTTATACAACTTAATATTGTTTCGCAGAAGAAGGCGAAAACGTAAAGAAAGTGGTATTTTATCAGTAAATTATTAAGATAAATGTAATCTCCATTTTCATTTAAAAAAATATCATCACCAAATTACTCGCCGACAGGATGAAGCTAACAAGACCGACACTAACGCATATTGTCCTTGTGCTCGGGTTGACTACATTTCGCAAAACTCATGGAATTGGGGTAGGTTGGGATAATTTTAGCATCTCAAAAAAAATGTGCAAAGCAGATGCGTTAATTGCAAATTAGCTTATCTCTTTTAGTTAACTGCTGCGGTCAAAAATGGCAAATTTAATAATCCCAACTTCATCATATATTTTACCCGAGGTCCATTTCCGCTTAAAGGGTTGGTACTAAATGATGCAGAAGACTTTCTCCCAATGATTGACAAAATCGCATCCGAATTCTCGCAAATTTGCTGCCTGAACATGAAAATACCAATAGCTGTAGCAATCCGTAACAAAATTCAGAGCAAAAAGCAAGTCTCTGAAAGTCAATATCAAAAGCCACTCGAGATTTATCTCCGACATTCAAGCAAATCTGATAAAGGAATTACGTTTGTGGAGATTTTGGTAGAGGTTGCTGATAAATCCAATGATATATACCCAGGAACAGTTAAATATCTTATTGCTCATCATTCTTCATTCGCTGAAGATGATTTTAATGAACTCTGGAGTATATCAGAGACTCGGAAAAGGTTCGTGTATAAGGACAACTCCACCCAACACATGTACAAGCTGGGGATAGTGTTTCCTCTCGATGACTGCGAGAAAGCAATATCCAAAGTCAATTTTGTCTTGTCGGATTACGTGCATCTTGCTGTTTTTAATTCGCGAATTGCCTACAAAAATCAGGATAATTTGACTGCAGAGGAGTTATTCACCAAATTAACAAATAAATTTGAGTTGTGTACAAAAACGGTAAAAAGGATAAATCCAGAAATAGAGCTGGTATTTCAAACTGGCTTTTCCGACAAGGATCCCACTGGAATGCAGCAGGACTACTTTGCACTAGTTACCTTTTGGGAAATGGTGAATGACTGGGCTATAGCAACTAATGTAAAGATCATCATTTTTGAAGCCTTTGATAATCCAGACTTCGGGACTCTCGGGGGCACGAGGGGGCTATGAAAGCTGGCCCGAACAGCAAGACGCTACGACATTCCCGCGGATTTTATATTTATGGATAAACGTTTAGGTAGTAAATAAATAGTAAATAAATAGTACTTGCATTGACAATTCAACAACGTTTTAAAATTAACAGGAAATACCTCCAGCATCTCGGTAACCACTTCCTCAACCGAAGATAATCATGAGGTAAGGGAACCCAATACTTCGATTAAATTGTTGCAAATTGTATAAAAAAAATGTCACAAAATCTGGTTCTAAATTCCTGTAATAATATTCGTTGAACTTTTACTTTAGATAGCAAAAGACTTAGATTTTAAGCATGACAACTTTGTCGTCATATTTGATTCAGCCACAATATTGGAGCATGTCAGGGACCAATTCTACCATCAAAATGACCTCCTCCCAATTATCCGCACAATCGCGGATAAATTTTCATCTGTGTGTTTTCTGCAACAGAACAGCGTTGAAGCTGAAGCAGTCGCGATTTACAATAGGATGACAATGCAGAATAAGAATAAAAGTAACTTTACCAACTCGAGTCAGCCACTGCGGCTTTACCAAATGTTCAACGCACATAGTTTGGACTACGCAATAAACTCCGTGAAGTCCGCAAACTCCTTGTATCCTGACACTGTAAAATATCTGTTGTTTAACCAACTTGACGCAAAAAAATTGTTTTCTTACGTAACCAACGCAGAAGAAAACATGTTTAATCAAACAGTTGGATTTGCTATCAAGCTGCCATTACTGGACTGTCTTCGGGGAACTTCTGTAAGAAATCAAGTGTCACGTCTGTTGTCTTACATAAAGCTAATTGTTATTACAATTGGAACCGAGCAAGACGATTATGACGTGGGAGTAGATAAGACTGTCTTTGGATTCACCAAACCTTTCGCTAGATGTAAGAAAAAGATTGAGAGTATGAGTCAAGAACAATCACCGAAATTTGCATTTTCTTTGACTTGGCATGATACGGATTCTCATTCAATTCAAAACTTATCCAATCTGGTGTCATTCTGGGGGCAAATGAATAACTGGGCAAAGATTACAAACACTACTGTGTTCATGGCTGAAGCGTTTGACGGTGTAACAAAGAAACACAACGATACTAATGGTTGGTGGAGGCTCGCCTTCAATCCCCATATTTATCACTCAATAGCGGAGTATGTTTATAAGGACAAAACAGGTTGGCTTTTAGTTTGATGAAAGCAAAACCTGGGCAATTTTCTATGAAATTATTAATTCAATTTGCAGAAAGGCAAAGTATGATTAGAAATGGGAGTCGGTACTCCGCTAATAACACCTCCCTAAATAAGGATGTCGCTTTTCAAGTATAAAATTCTACTCGATTTCAATTCATTTTACATCGTTTCCATTACGCATTTCAGAAAAATTGGAAAGTCATAAACTCTTCCTTCAGCCGGACGAATTTTATCGTTCAGTTTGGTATAATAATAAGTAATCGATATATTACGGATGCTGATAACTTTAATGAAGACCAAATTGGCAAAATTATTCTTAAGCTGTTTACAAGATTTTCATCCATCTGCACAGAAACATTGTACACGACCGATCTCCTACATAACAGTATGCGGCACGTCCCAATGGCAGTAGCAAAGTTTAACAGGGAACGTGGACTGAAAAATGTAACACACAGTTTATACATGATTTTTACGGTGGATAAGGAGCAAGACGCATTTCAAGTGGCGCTCGAAAAAGCCATGATGGCAAATTCTGTTTCCGCAGGGTCTGTGAAGTATTTGATTGGGTATATTGATAATGATTATTTAGGGGATGGACGGACTAAATTAAATTATTTTATCAAAGCAAAACAATTTTTGAGTAAAGCTTCCTCAACAGTTTCGTATAAATTAGCTTCCGTCTTTTCCATCGGTTACTGCGGACATGGAAAAAATCCGAACAAACAATTAATTCCTTTAATGAAAGTGCTGGATTTGGTTATTTTTCATTATGCCCCGAGAGACATGGACTATGAAGTCGGAGTTTATGAAAGCTTTCAAGGAATGACCAAGCTATTCGAGAGATGTAAAGAGAAGATATCTCAGCTCAATCTGTCCATTGAAGTTGCATTTCGAACAAGCTGGTCTGATACGAATAAATACCATGGGCAAGGCTATGAAAAATTAGTACTGTTTTGGGAGAAGATGAACGAGTGGGCGGAGTTAACAAACACTAAAATTTTCATGTTGGAAGCATTCGACAGTCAGAATACTGAAACAGTAGAAGAAAGTAAATTGGGATGGTGGAGATTTGTCTCGGAAGAAATTCAAAATGGTTCAACTGAATTCATTTTTGAGGAGAAAAGAGAAATCGTCCTCGCAAAAGATAATTTAGTTCATGGGTCCAGTCGCCCAAGGACAGTTCTAATATCGGTATTAACTGTCCTAGTCGTCTTTGTTCTAGCCGCTTTCTCTGTGTTTTTATTCGTGTACCGAAAATATACAACTAAATTGGCCAAAGCTCGACAGCATATCTTGACATTGAAGGAAGAGACAGAATTCTTTGAAGGAGGCTCTGTCCTACAAACCCCTCGCGAGGAGTTGGCTCTAGACGCTCATCTTCAAAAATATAATAAGGACTTTGAAGTGAAACAGGATGATTTTAAGCTTGACGAGACAGCTCTATTAGGTTCGGGTGAGTTTGGGATTGTTTGTAAAGGAACGGTCACAAAAGACGATAAAGAAATAGATGTGGCGGTGAAGAAATTGAAAAAGATCACGTCCGAAACAGTTAAAAACCTTTTGACAGAAATAAAAGTCATGATTCATTTGGGAAAGCATGAAAATATTGTGAGTATAATTGGTGCTCACACAGAAGGAATCAGACAGGGAAACGTTCTTGTTTTTATAGAATTGTGTGAAAAAGGGTCATTGGAAAATTATTTGAGAGAGTTGCGCCGCCAATTTGTTACATCAGCCTCGGCCACGACAGAAGATAAAGCGGAAGTAAATGGGCACAACAGTCAGCAACAAAATGATGAGCTTAAAAAAAATGCGTTTGATCAAAATGTCCTTGTAAAGTGGTCATATGAAATTGCAAATGGGATGGAATTCATTGTTTCAAAAAAGGTTGATGGAAATTAATGTGAGAGCTAATATATAAATTATCTAACAAAACTAAATATTTTGATATTTCTAGGTTGTCCATGCAGATTTAGCTACGAGAAATGTGCTTCTGACTGAAAATCTCACTGCAAAAATATCCGACTTCGGGTTGTCTCGTCGGCTTGACAATTACAATACTTACGTAAAGACTCAACAACAAGCGATACCGTGGAAATGGATGTCTCCTGAGTCCCTTCGAAGGTGGGAGTTTAATGAAAAGACGGATGTTTGGGCTTTTGGAATTACCCTCTGGGAAATCTACTCTTTAGGGGATGCCCCTTATCCGGGACTTCCTTTTAGTGTGAATTTCTCTTTAAAGCTAGAGAAAGGATTGAGACCGCAAGAGCCAGAGTTTAATGCTAATTCCATGTAAGCTTAATTACGACTCTTTCTGGTTTACTTATTTGTTAATTCATTCACATAATGAAATGCATTTATTAGATACAGTATAATGTTACGTTGCTGGAACATTGATCCCAAAAATCGGCCAACCTTCCTTCAACTCAAGGAAATCTTGAAGAGATTATAATCTAATTGGAATTATTTCACAATAAAAACACATTTAAAAATTGTCACCATTTGTTTTAAAGCATGTTTGTATGATTTACATTCAAACTCTAATAAACTGATGGCTGCTGCTGCTGTTTAAGCATTGTTTCATTTTCATAAAAATATTTTAGAGGAGGAAAACTATCTAAATACATTTTCTAAAAGGATGAATTGATTCAAGCCGGAAAAGTCGAAGTGGACAGGATTTACAACGAACATCTCTGGTATTGAGGTAAGTTGGTGGGAAAAAACGTTGAAAAATTCTAAGTAGTAGTTAGGTCGTCAGCAATTTTCATATGCAATTTGCCTGCGCAATCCTTCCTGTTTCTAACCACAACACAACCTTGATTAATTGCAACATGTTAGCAAAACCACGAATGAATTAGAAAAGCAAGACAATTCTCTTGAATATTTTATTGCATACCGGAAACCACAACGGAACATACGTTTTCCAATTCCATTAAATGAGCGTAACAAAAATGTAACTGAAATATTTTCTATACGCTTTTCTTAAAGATGAAATGTACAGTCAAATTTAAAATCTTAAAGCATTGTCGTATTTACTGTCGAAAAGATGAGGAGATCAACACTTATACTAATATCTATTGCCCTTTGGCTGAGTGGCAGAAATATTAAAATTATGGTAGGTTGAGAAATGATTAAATTAATTACCGGAATTTACTAGAAGTCTACTTGTCCATTTTATAGAGTACCGCTGCGGTTACAACTGGCACATTTAACCATCCCAACTTCATAATACATTTCACTGGGAATCCTCTTCCGAGTAAGGGGTTAGTAATAAATGATGTCGAAGACTTCATCCCTTTTATTGAAAAAATCTCTTCCGAATTCTCGCAAATTTCCTGCGAAAACAAGCAAGTAGCAATAGCTGCGGCAACTCGTAACAAAATTATGAGCATAAAGAATCCCTCTAAAATACCGTATCAAAAACCAGTTGAAGTTTTTCTCCGACAACCTAAGAAATCTAAGAATAAAAATGACAGTTTTGTTGACACTTTGATAGAATTTGCTGACAAGTCTAATGACATTTATCCTGGAACAGTCAAATATCTTCTGGTGTATCATTCTTATTTTACTAATGATTTTAAGAAGCAATTTAATTTATCCGGCGTTCGAAAAAGGTTTGTGGAGAAGGGCAACTCCGCACATCATAATTACAAGCTGGGGATTATGATTTCATTCAATGACTGCGAAAAAGCAATTTATAATTCTACTTTTTTCGAGAGTGTGCACTTGGTCGTTTTCTATTCAAGGACTGTCTATAAATTTCAGAAGAATTTAACCGTCGAGAAATTGTTGAGCAAATTAAAAGCACAATTTGAGTCGTGCACAAATGCGGTAAAAAGTGTAACTCCAAAAGTTGAAGTGGCACTTCAAACAGGTATTTCCGACACGGATTATGAAGGAAAGCAGGACCACTTGACACTAGTCACCTTTTGGGAAAAGGTGAATGATTGGGCTCTCGCAAGTAATGTAAAAGTTATCATTTTTGAAGCGTTCGATACTCCAGAACTCGGAAATTTTAGTCGGACAAGGGGTCTATGGAAGCTCGCTTTGACACCACGACGCTACCATACTCCAGATGATTTCATATTTATAGACAAACGATTAGGTATTGTCGGTAGAGTGAAAAAAACTGTCCAAAGATATGATCCAGTTTCAGACCATTTCATATCTTAGACAGATTTGAATTTTCATTTCTGATCTAAGCCTTGGAATGATCCAGATCTGAAATTGGACAGAAACTGGACAGAAATGCTAAATGCCTTTTCCCATGTATTTCGGATCATGGACAGAAAGTGGAATGATCCAGATCAGAAATTTCAGATCTGATCTGTCCAACGGGCGGGAATGAATTGAACCTTTCCGATCATGGATCGGAATGCGGACGGAAATGTTGCCAACTTTTTCACTCTAATTGTCGGTATTGTAAAATTATAAATTATCCAATTCAATACATGGATTGTGTTACTGTTTGTAATATAATTACAGGCGATTCTGCAAACATCTCGGAAATATCTGCGGCAACTAAAAATAATCACGAGGTGAGATAATAAACCAATGCTTCGGTTTGATTTCTGAAAATTCATAAGATATTTTATTATTATTATTAGAATAATTTTGAAATTTCATAATTTAGCTAATCGAAGACTTGGATTTTAAACATGAGAATTTTGTCGTCGCCTTTGATTCCAGCAGAATATCAGAATATGACAATGATGACTACTACCATCACGACGACTTTCTCCCGATAATCCGCACAATTGCAGCAAAGTTTTCATCAGTTTGTTTAGTGAGTTACAACCCCGTTGTAACTGAAGCAGTTGTGATTCACAATAGCATGACTATGCAAAACAAGAACGAAACCAAGTCTGACCATTTGTGGCTATACCAATTGCTCGAGTTCAATGATGAAAATAATTTGGACTACGTAGAAAAGACCAACAACTCTTTGATTCCATACATAAAGTATTCGCTCTTTCTAGAATCTGACGCAGACAACTTATTCGCTCACGTAACCGGCGAGGAAGAAAGTAAAATTAATCAAAATGTTGGATTAGCTATCAAGTTGCCAATACTGGATTGTCTTCGGGGAACTTCTGTAAGAACACAAGTATCCCGCTTGTTCTCCTACGTGAAGCTTATTGTTGTAGCCATGGGAACCAACCAAGATGACTATGACTTGGGAGTAGATAAAACTGTGGTTGGATTCACCACAGCTTTTGCTAGATGTAAAAAAAAGATTAGTATGAGCCTGGAACAATCACCGAAGTTTGCAATTAGTTTGGATTGGTCTGATACGGATTTTCACTCAATTCAAAACCTTTCGAATTTGGTGTCCTTCTGGGGGAAAATTAATAACTGGGCAAAGATTACAAATACAACTGTGTTTATGGTCGAAGCTTTTGACAAAGTTAATAATGGAAGAACGTATGGTTGGTGGAGGCTCGCTTTTAAGCCACAAATTTATCACACAATAGCGGACTATGTTTATGAGGACAAAACAGGTAAGAGTTGGATAGCTTAAAAATATGCAGGGTAAAATAATAAGTGTTCAATAATTTTATTGTCAATTAGGAACAGATTGCAAACATCAGTCGAATTATTTCTGTGTATAAAATTATTATTTATGTTTGCAGATAGACGAAATAGGATTAGCAATGGGATTCAATTAGCCACTGATAAAACTTCTATAAATACGAACGTTGCATTAGGGGTATTTTTAACTAATATTCAAGCTCAATTTATTTTATTTTAGGTATTTTTTTACGGTTTACAGGAAAAGTGGAAAGTTACCAACTATTCTTTCAGCAAGACAAATTTTATCGTCCAGTTTGATCCATTAATAAATAAAGATTTTGTAAGGGATGGCTTAAATGAAGAGCAAATGCACCAGGTCATTCTTAAACTGTTTACGAGGTTTTCATCCATCTGCACAGCTGGATTGTACAAGAAACATCTTGAGACGGAATTCCACAGCGTCTCGTTGGAAGTAGCAAATTATAATATGAAAAGTGGATTGAAAAACGAATCACGAAATTTATATCTGATTTTAAACGTGGATAAAGATAATGATGACGCATTTGGATCTTTTCAGTTGGCTCTAAAAATGGCCAATAGGGTAAATTCAATTGCTGAAGGATCCATGGAATATTTTATTACACGTATTGAAGATGATTATTTGGACGAGGCGGAGGACCAAGTTGAATATTTTATCAAAGCAAAAAAATGGTTGGAAGCGACACCAACAACAAACTACAAACTAGGTTCTATCTATTCAATCTTGTTCTGCGGACATGGAACATATCTGGATAAAAATATAATTCCTGTAATAAAAGTGTTGGATCTAATTATATTTGATCATCACGCGGAAGAGAGGGATTATGAAGTCGGAGTTTACGAAAGCATTCGAGGTTTCACCAAACTATTTGAGAGATGTATAAAGAAGATTTCTAAATTAAATTCGTCAATTGAAGTTGTATTTAGAACTAGCTGGTCAGATACGACAAAGTATCAAAGGCATGGCTCGCAAAACTTGGTACTGTTTTGGGAAAAGATGAACGAGTGGGCGGAGTCAACCAACACAAAAATCATCATGGTGGAAGCATTTGATAGTCATAACACTGAATCATTAGCTGATAGTAGGATGGGGTGGTGGCGGCTTTTCTTAGAGCAACCTCATAATAGTTCATCCAAATTGATTTTTGAGGAGAAAAGGGCAATCTTGCTCGAAAACCTTGCAAAAAAAGGCTCAGTTGAGGGTCATCCGAGGACAGTTTTGATATCTGTGTTGACAGCCTTAGCCGTCGCAGCGCTAAGCGCTTTATCAGTGTTCCTGTTTGTGTACCGAAGGTATAAAAATAAATTGGCGGAAGCTTACCAATACATTCTGACAAAGAAGGAAGAGGAGGAATTTTTAGAAGGGATCAATGGCCTGCAATTCTCGCAGTCAACGGATGTAAAGCTTGGTGAAGAATTGGATGTTCATCTTCAAAAATATGATAAGGACTATGAAATGGAAGGAGAGTGTTTCAAGTTTGATGAAACCAATCTATTAGGTTCGGGAGAGTTTGGGATAGTTTGTAAGGGAGTTGTCGTCAAAGACGGCCAGGAAATAGATGTTGCTGTGAAAACATTAAAGACGTCTTCGTCTGAAGCAGTGAAAAACCTTTTGACAGAAATCAAAGTCATGATTCATTTAGGGAAGCATGAAAACATTGTTAGTATAATTGGTGCTCACACGGAAGGAATGAGACGGGGGAACGTTCTTCTTTTTACGGAGTTGTGCGAAAAAGGGTCATTGGTAAATTTCTTGAGAGAATTACGGCGACAGAATAACACAGCAGATAATAAAACTGAGGGAAATGTACGCAACGACCAGCGACGGAATGATGAGCTTGGTTTGTTTGACCTTTATCAATGTCTCGAGCCTCAGCCTGATTCTTTTGAAAAAATGGTCACATATGCAAATGGACCTCATGGGCTGAATCAAACTCAAAATTTGCTTTCAAGATGGTCGTATGAAATCGCAAATGGGATGGAATTCATTGTTTCAAAAAAGGTTTAGAAAGAAATTGAGATACACATTTTTTTAATTGAATTAATCAAACTAAATACTTTGATATGGCTAGGTTGTCACTTTCTTGGACTGTGGAATTCTCGACTGAATTGGAGCGAGGGCTGAGACCTCAGGAGCCAGAGTTTAGTGCGAACTCCATGTAAGTTTAATCAATCCTTAGTTCATCAAGACTCAAGTGGATTAATTTATTCTTATCATATTTATTATGCATTTATTAGATACAGTGTGATGTTGCGTTGCTGGAACAATGATGCTAACAAACGGCCAACCTTCCTTGAACTCAAGGATATTTTAAGCAAATAGACTATAAATTTGACTCCATTTTAATTTCAGAATAAGCACATTTGAATATCATCACAGAAAGTAAATTCTGATGCTTTCTAACAGTGAATTTTTCTTTCAATAGTAATCTCAGCTTTAAACATACTTAATTATTCAGTACTTAAATAAAATAATTTAATATAATTGCAAAAATTGCACTTAAAATTGTCAGAAAATTTATCACTACTTTTCCTCCGCCAGACATGGTAACATTGCACGTTTGAATTGTTCTACAAAGTGCTTCCATACTAGCTGGACTCATTACAGGATGCATTGCCATGAAATTGGAATGCCTTGCATTTTTTACATATCTCCAAAACCGCCCTCGCAAATGCATTCGCCGAATACTAGAAATTTGCAGCTTCAGATTGTAAGACGCCACCATCCCAATTAGGTAGACATCTTCGAATGGGAAGATGGGTACTGTGAAGCTCTTTTGATAGATTTCCTTCACAACATTTCCAGACAAAATATAGCATGGTCCATTTAAATAAGTTGGGTATCTTATAGACCGCCAGCCTAACTGCTTCCTTTCTTCCGGATACAAATACCATTTGGAGTCCTCGTCTGCGGCAACCCTCGCGTTTTTTATTCGGTCGCCACCGATAAAGTAGGTGTCGCTGTTATTAGGATCCAATTCCAAGTTTAAGTCGTCGGAGATTTGGGAATTTGAAATGTTAGAATTGGACAGTTTAGCTAAATTATTGTGCGATTCGGACATTAAAGCGAGGTTGTTGTAATATTTAGTTTCTTGCAAGCCTTCAACTACTTTTGGTAAATTGAGGAAGACGTCGTGATCCGTCTTGATTAAGAAGCGCGGCTGAGTTTTCTCCGAATAAGTAGAATTGTACCATTTTAGCATTCGGAGAACCTTTCCAGTTAGCCTGTAATAGCCTTCTTGGTAGTTGTCAATAATTAAATCGTTGTGTTGCTTCTGCTCCTCCGCTAATGCCTAAGGAATTAGATTATTTAGACTTTTCAATCTATTTAAATTAAAATAATATTACTTGAAATATTTCGTGCTTTCTTGAGCCGTGATATCCGATAAAAAATAATACGCGTGTATTTAGTGAGGGAGCCAGCTTATACCAGGAATTTCTTATTCCGCGTCTTTGATTAAAAGATCTAGCAGTGCTGAGCACTAACGCGAGAGCAAATAGTTTATTTGAGTGCTCTCCATTCTATAGAAAAGCAGCAATTAAGAATCATTTCCGAAAAAAATATCCTATTATATCTTGAACCTTTACGTGTGAATTGTCTGGCTCCAATAAAATAGTAGATTTATTCGGCCTAACAACTTTAAAGACATTAGTGGGTCCCATCTCTTCAAAAGAGAATTCTAGGTCCCCGTTGTGGACCTCCGTGATATTTAAGAGTCGTTCCAAAGCTCGGTGACTTTTAGTTTCAACAACTGAATAATAGAGACGGAGCCCAAAAACACTTAAAACTATGCAGATTGTAATTGTTATAAGAAGTCTTAAAGAGATAGACTTTATATGACGTCTTCGGAACCCCCAATTCATTTTATTTTTTTCTAAAATATAAATCAGATAAATAGTAAGGATAAAAGCTGGAAGATGAAGTAATAATTTGACTCCAAGTAATAAAAATATTAAAATGCTTCATATCAAAAACATTATTATGTTTAGTAAATTGACGCTCAACTCGAGTAGTTCCACTGTCAAGTAGGAAGTCGTGACCGGAAATCGTGGAGCGTGTCGTGACGTGACAATTGTTAAGTGAAAGGAATGGATAGCTTCGTAAATAAATGTAAAACTATGTAACTATTCTGTAACAGATCTGCTCTATTCTAAATATTTATTGTAACAATAAGCATCTTAAAACCTAACATTTATCTTTTTCAACGCTTAAAATATTAAATCCATTTATCTCATCCATGAATTCTTAACCCTTCTAACAGCTTTACAAGCATCTACCTCGCCATATCCATAAATATTATTTGGGAAACTGATGCAATTTCCATAACCAATATCACAAAGATTGTGTGAGGTTGTCGCCAAATCACTTGGGCTATTTGTATCATTCGGATCATCCAAGCTGATCCTGTCAGTGCTCGCCGTTTCTTTCAAAATATTCCCAAGTTGTATCCAGTCAAGGGGTGGCTTTCCAGCTTGTCTATTCGCACATATAACAAGAGCTGCAACTCCAGCGACAAATGGTGTAGCCATTGACGTTCCAGATTCGACTGCATAAGCTGTGTCTGATGTAGTGTCAGATGAGTTGATATTCAAACCGGGAGCTGATAATTCCGGTTTTGTTAAAAGACAAATTGTTCCACTCTCTTCACCCCAGCCACTGGCCTGGATTAAGTCGTCAGGCTGTAGCTCAACCGTGCAACTTCCTGTTGTTGAGTTGGGATTAATATGCGCCTTATTCAAGGTTGGTCCCCTGCTTGTAAAATCAGTAGCTGCGCTTTCACTATCAATAGCTCCAATAGCAAAGCTGATATCAAAATATGATGGCGTTCCTACAGTTGTGCAATGTGGACCGTCATTGCCAGCAGAAAAAACGGTAAATATTCCAGCCTCATTCCATGCTGATATAACGTCATAGAGATCCAATCTTGATTCCCATTGTCTTGCTCCGCCCCAACTATTGCTTATCTATTAAGAATAAAATACTTTCCTATTATAATCATAATCACATTAATAATTTATAGCAGAGAAATTATTACAATATCTGGAGCATATGAGCAGTCCCTATCACTTCCGTCTGGGTTTGTTGGACAAATCAACCATTGCCCACATGCACGAACGCTAACGTCATCATAAATTATGCATCCTATCCACTGGGCTTTTGGCGCAACTCCAACCGTCTTTCCGACTGCGCATCCTGTACAAAAGGTTCCGTGGTTACCTGGCGATCTTGGCACTAGCGAGCCTTCTATAGGGTCAAACCAACCATGATCTTCTCTCCAGTTGTCCCTCACTTGCTCGTGAGTTGGCATAAACCCTGTTGGCTAAAAACAAAAAATAGTGGCATAAGCTAGTTAACATTTAATTACTTTAACTTACATCAGTAATGGCAACAACGACGCCTTCTCCTAAACAATCAATTTCATCGCATCTCGCCCTCATCTGCAGAATAGGCCATGGAGCCTCTCCCTCTGCAGGAGGTTCTGGAATAGCAGTTGCCTCGATTCGCTTTGGAGGTTCTAGAAGAAATGGTTCCTTGATTGTCTCAATCTCTCCAAATTTCATTGCCAACTCTGCTATTAAACCTGCATCCGCCTCTTTCACATATAAATGATTGTCAATCCAAAATTGCTGGAATGTCACGTTTCGTAACTTGAGAAATTCAATCACATCCGCTTGGGATTTATGCGCGTGCCTCTCCAGCTTATCCACTAATGCAGATAGCTTCACACCTCTTATCACATCTTCTCTTTTCGCTATCGGATCATTCCTAAAGTCCTTCAATGCCAATTTGTTTCCTCCACTAAATTCAATCAAGACGCTAAAAACTTCATGTGATCCCCTTAATTTTGCTTTTAAATCTGGTAATATTTTTGGGGAAGCTAATGCGCTTGCAACTAATTCTGTTTTATCTTTAGCAAAATCTGCATTTCCACTTAATAAACTAAGCAAAATAATTATTAACGTAATAATTCCTTCACACTTTGATTCCATCATTGTAAGTTTTATGAATGCGTCTTGTCTCCGTGAAGATTAAAAAGTAATGCCCTCAAATGTTCATATTCTTTGTAAAAACCTTTGAAGGCTTCTTTGGAGAAAGCTATAAATAAAATTTTCATAGAAATAAAAGGCTAAAGGATTAAAAGACAAAAAGTACTGTAGCCACGAGTGGGATTTGGAAGTAAAGGAATGAACATTTCTTATACGAAAATGCATCCTAATTTAAATATTTTTAATCCCTTCATATATTAAACCTCTTCTCTTGAGAGCTGTAGACTTCTATTTTAAAATACATTTTTCCTACCCGTGTAGCCGTTACATTTGCACCCCAAATTCTTAAAAAATGCTTTAAAAATATTTTTAATCCGAAGTGGTACATGAATTCTAGTCAAATGTGTTGGTATTAAAATACAAAAAGGTACCTGCAGCATTCGGGTTTTCCCGTGCCAGAAATTGAAAAGCAATTCTTTTTTAAGTAAGCTTTTTAATTTTTTGATATTTAATCCACTACATTTCTCTTGAAAGCTAAAAGCTTAATTTTTAAAATAGATTTTGGCTACTCGTGTGGCCGTTTGGTTTAATTACACCAAAAATGGGTAAAATAAATGCTTTAAGAACAAGTCCATTTTAAAAACAAATTCTTTGAAAACTTTTATTATAAATTAATAATTAGAAAACAATTATTATGAACCTCTAAATTTATTTTTAACAGTCCAAACAGCGCCACAAGCATCGACCTCTCCCCACCCATAAATATTATTTGGGAATCCTTTGATTCCAAACATTTTATTACATAGTAGATTGCTCTCCCATGCGACGCTATTGGGGTAAACGTTTTAAAGTGATTTGTAT
>JAHZMU010002558.1:0-11041 GCA_027743725.1 Rambutsinella grinnellia | reverse complement strand
TACTTATTTGATTATGACTATCAAATATTGCACTTGCTGGACTTTCAAACCATTTAAGGCCATAGTCTGACCAAATGTTGGCTTCAGAGTTGACCTTATTATCTTCTTTGTTGTATGGGCGGAGATCTGGTTGGTTCTCTAAGAAAGAGTTCACCGCTCTATTCCAACGCTTATCAACCAAACGCAGACTTTTCAAATCTTCAAAATCCAAATAGCTTTTAGGCTTTGTAGTTGGCAAGAGGATTGGAAGAACCTGCCCATTAATAAATGGCGTCATACATTTGAAATTACTTAATTATTAACTCTCCCTTTTTACCTGATCGTATAGCCAAAGATGACGAATTTCAGTGAAGCTTTCTCTTAATTGCTTTAAAGCTGTCATGAGATTTCGGAGATCTTCACAATCCCTAATTTCCAAAATGATTATTTCCCACATCTGCAGAGCGAAAAGGGTTGTTTATTTAATGTTTAGACTAATTTATTAAGATACCATTATAGTAATTGCCGTTGTGCAATAGTTTCTCAGAGAAAGATATTTTGTTTTTATTTATAAGCTAACCTCTTTTGGTGATATCTGAAGTGGATATCTTACTGCTCCTTCCATTATGCTCTAAGTTTTAAGTCAATGTATTTAAAATAACTTTAAATGCGGTGTAAGATTGATTGCCAAACGTAAATAATTGTCTTACATTTTTTTTAAAATCAAGTCAGCTAACATCTTCAAGAATTACTTGACTGTAAAGAAAGCGCAAGAGTCTTGCGGCAAGACTATCCAGTGGCATTTTCTCTCAATATTTTATGCATTAATAGACTCTTTTGACGTCATCATCACAACTGAAACGACTCGGTTCAATCGAGTTTGTAATGCCTTAGCCTTTGCAAAATTCTCATTCACGTCAGAGCATTTCGCAACTGTTTTATTTATGAAAAGACGCGGATTTCTTTCTCAAAAATTTATGATGTGGTTATATGCTTACTTTGTCAATGCTAAAGAATAATTCCAACATTTTTATTTTGCACTTTTTTATTTGCTTTTAATTAGAGAAATATTTTACAGCGTTGCATAATAATTGTCTGAAATACATCATGTTGCAGGTTACATTCAGTGATACAAATTTGTTAAAAAATTTAATAATATTTGTTCCTATTTTACAAACGCCTACTAAAATTCTCGTCTTCTTTATCTATTTTATGAATTCCAAAATTTCTTTTCTCAATTTTAATGCTGCAGCCCTATTTAATAGTAGCTCCGGATTATCCTTGAGCTTCTCAAAAGTTGTCCTATCAAACTCGTGATACGCTTCGTTATTAACACCCTCGTAGCGCAATGAAACAGTCTTAAGCTTTGGACAGAGTTCCCAAACATTGGATTGGTAGATGGAACATGTTTCAAGCTCCAATTTAATTTTTATCTTGGGATATGCAGAACAATCCCAAACGACGGGCTCTTTATCAACGTGTACTTGGAGACGTTCGAGGTTTGGGAGGCAGCGCAGAAAGTTGTAGTTGACCCCTGAAGAATTATAAATCTTGAGATATTTCAGAGAAGGTTTAGAATCCTGCAGGGGTTTAAGTGCTCCACTTTCAGTGATAATAAAATGGCTGCATGATATATCCAAGTGGAGCAGGGATGGAATTAGGGTAATCCAAGAAAAGACCTCTTCCACATTTAATTTGTTGTGGTCCTCTTCAATATATTTATCATAATCACATGGATCCCTCCCTGCAAGTTCAAGCTTAGCCAAGTGGGGCGCTTCCAAAGATGTTATCAATTTTGTAACGTCCTCGCTACGGAAGACTTTCAAAAGACTGAGTTCGGTAAGGTTCGGAAACGTCCAATTTCGACGAGCATCCCACCTAGATATAGGTAACTGGAGTCTTCTTAATTGCAAGCAGTATTTTGAGACCAACTGCGGCGAAAAATGGTCTGATTTGAAATCACGGGAAATAATGTTTAATGACTCGAGAAGTGGTAAGGAAGGGAGCTGATTCTCTTCTGATTGTATAAACTTATTTGTTCCAAAGCTGCACACTTCAATCGCTTCAAAATTAAGATTGAGACCCTTGAGATTTGCAAGAGATGAGAGAGACTTTACAATCGACTTCCACACTAAACTTTGAACTCTGAACTCACAATCCCAATCAGAGTCGGTGTCTTCTTCCAACCACATCATTGTTAGATAGGAGATATGCTTCCCAAATTTTTTGAACAGTGTGTGCACCATTTCCTCCCAAAACGCTTGCTTGCCTTGGCCAACTGGGCCAGGAAAATGTCTTACAAGATTATCATCATCATTCAAATATTCCCCAGATTTTGTGCGTCCAACTACTGAGCCTGAAAAGAATGGATTTTCCGCGTTTCTAAATTCATTATTGAAATCATCTATTTTCTCAAAGTCATAAAAGGTCACTCCCCCCATTGGATACCAATATAGGCACTCATCAAAATTAAACTTTAGACAACATTCAGACCAAATGTGGGCCTCGGAGTTGACCTTGTTGTCTTCTTTGTTGTATGGGCGGAGATCCGGTTGATTTTCTAAGAAGGCGTTAACTTCTCTACTCCATCGCTTATTAACTAAACGCAACATTTTCAAATCTTCCAGGTCCAAATATCTGTAGCGTGCCGGCTTTGTAATTGGCATGAGAATTGGAATAACCTGTGAAGTTAATTAATAATTGTTAGATTTAAATAACTTTATAATTAATCAGGATTTATTTAGCCTACCTTGTCGAGTAGCCACAAGTGATGAATATACGTAAAAGTTCTGTTTAATTGCTTTGATGCCTTCATTAGACTTCGGATATCTCCGGAATCCTTCACCTCCAGAATAATCATTTCCCATAGCTGCAGAAAAAAATAGAGTGAATTACTTTAAAACTAATGCTAATTTGTAGTATCATTTAATTACTATTTTGCAATTAATTACTCAATCTGAAATTAAGTATAAAATAACCTCTTTTGGCAATATCTGAAGCGGATACTTGGCTGCGCCCTCCATTATTTAAAAATCCCCCAGGCGGATGTCTTTCAGTAAAATTTAATAATTAAAAAATACTTTTCCTTTAAAAATTAATAATTCAATAATACTTTGCCTTTGAGACTTGATTTAATCAATAATTATTTTATATTTGTTTTCTCGAGAGTTTGAACTGAAAATCATTCTGCTTCTAGCATTACAGGACTGCAGCAAAGCACAAAGTATTTTGTCCAGTAACAGGTTGCCTCTTTTCATCATCTTCTTCTCGTTAAATTTACGGAGGAGAATAAAGGAGAAACAAGTGGTGGTGTTTTTGTAGCATTTCTTTGTTGTTAGAAAGTGTAGCGTGGACATGGAATGAATTTTTTATGTATTTTCATTAAGTATTGTTCGTTTCATAAAATGCATGTTTTTACTCAAGTCTCTGTTATAAATGCACTTTTACAATTTAAATCAATTTAGGTTAGATCATATATGCAGAGGAAGCTATTGTAATTTACGACTTGGAGCGTTTATTGACTCTCATTGTCATAATATTCTTCGAATTAATGTTCATAAAAAACTGGGTTGTCAAAAGGAGTAACAAAATCCAAAACTTCATTCCTTAATTTAATTTCCAATGAGCTAGAGTTGCTTGTCTCTTGAATATTTTTGAGCTTTTCAAAAGTTACTCTGTTAAACTCATGTATCTGCTGGTAATCATCGTTTAATAAAAAAAGTCTTGAGCTTCGGACAGTGTTCCCAAACGTTAGATTTGTAGATGGAGAGCGTTTCAAATTCCAACTTGAGTTTAATATCTGGATAAGCCGACCAATCCCAAAATACGGGGTTTGGGAGGCAACGCAGAAAATTGTAGTTGACTCCAGGCGAATTATAAATCTTCGGATATTTTAGAGAAAGCTTTGAATCTTTTTGGGGATCAAGTAATATCCATTTTCTCTGATAATGAAGTTTTCATGGGAGGTATCCAAGTGGAGTGGGGATGGAAATAGAGTAATCCAAGAGAAGACTTCTTCCAAATTTAAATTCATACGCAGATTACTCTCAATTTTAAGCTTTGCCAAATGTGGCGCTTCCAAACCCTTTAATATTTCCGTGACCTGTTCAGCTCTACAGAATTTCTGAATTGTCTTGTCCTTGAAATTAATGCTGTTGATCGCGAAGGACTACTCCGATATTTAAATTATCCATCATTACTTAGCCCTTAATGGTAAAGCACATCCCGGATATGAATTTAAATTGGTTTGGTAACAGCACCATTTATTTTGATTATGCAAAAAAGAGACTATCCAGGAAAAGTTTTATTTCACTTAATTTAAAATAAATTTTTAAAAATAATGCTTCATTTCCGAGGCCAAATGATTATATTATCTGCTTGAATAAAATCATCAAAATCTAGTAAACTTTCAGCTTTCATCAAAACAGTATATCATAATTAACTTTTAAAAATGTGTAATCTTGTTGAAAAGGCTTTGGAGTTAAATGAGAAATTTTCGAAACTATTCTTCTCAAACATTCCTATCAGCTATTGCCCAAAAACAAAAACCTCCAGATATGAATCAGACTTGCGAAAACTGGCTCCGTATTATTTTATTACTTTTGGGTTAAACATAATAATGACATGTGTCATTGTATCATTCACTTTCCCAAAAATATTTCAATTTCCTCTGCATTTCTCACACGCCCAAATAATTATTACTGTGCTCGCAATCATTATATTCCTCCCTTTCACAATTTTCTTGCACATTATATTTCTCAGGTTCGGAAATGAAATAGCAGGAGTTGCAAATTCATCGGTGGAAACAAAACGTGCATATTTAATACCTCCGCATTACAATTACTCTAGAAAAGTAGTAACCACCCTGGTTATCGGTAATTTCAATAATTTTCTTATAGCTATCCTGATTATAAATTATTTTTGTATTTACAGAATGTAAAAAAGCCATTTATTTTCAACCAGAGATAGATTGGTATGGATTGTTTGGGTTTGGATTTTTCCTCTCGTTAAATAATATTTCAATATTTGTGGGAGCAATCGATGTTTATTTGCGGATTGATCCATACAACACATTCTTTGATGCTTTAACCTTGTCATTTCCATTTGTCCGTTTTATACCTGAAATCCAAAACTTGTTAATAACCCAATTATTTTTCTGTATACTTTTAACAGCGGTATTTATAACTTTCGGTATTTCTGGAAATATTTTAATACTACATTCAGTTCATATAGTTCAATTTGGGTTTGATTTATTGAAATATTTGAAGAAACAGAGATTTATCACTTCAATCAATTTAAAACTTTATAAGCAACTATTCTACGCAATTAATATACTTTGTCCTTGCATTAAGTTTGCTTTTGGGGCTTACCTTGCAACTGCATTTTTTGTTATAATTTTAACATTAAATTTAACACTATTTGGGTGGCAATGGTTACCTATTGAAATTTATTGGATGGCGCCAACCCTCTCTGTTCTAACTGGCACAATACTTTTATACGTTTTTCAAATTGGATGCGGTTTGAACGAAGAGAGTTCGAATTTAATTCTTTATTGGAGACGGAATTTAAATAGGTATAAAAATTATAATGAGTTAAGTAGAATTCTAAAGTCAATAAGGGCTATCACACTTCCGGTTGCTAATGTGGGCGTAAAGGATATTGAGAAAAAGAAATTATTTGAAGGAATTGTTGGACTACTTTGTCACAGTTTCACTTTTAGTAAATGATTTTATTAATTAGAAGAAACGGGAAGAAAGCTAAATTTCAAATAGTAAAATAATAAATGAAAAATATGAAATCTTTATCAAAATGATTCAAAATATTAAATGATTGCTTTCTGCAGCGGGTGAGAACTTCTAAGTTGGAAGGCCTAGATATTCTCACCTTCTTTTTCATGTCGCTTGATATAGTAACGTCTAATGTCAGTTCACAATTTGACCGGCCACCCAATTACATTCAATATAGAAAGGTTTTGTTTGAACTGAAAGGAATATCAGATAACAGAAAATATCTTTGAAGTATAAAATAGGTACCGTGTGTTTAATTTATATAGTAATTCAAAATTTAATTGCTGTGAAATAATACTTTTCTCATTACAAAACATGTCTAAAGCAAGTATTTACAGTTTAATTTGCTAAATTATCTCCTCAATTTGTGTCAATTACTTAATACAACTTGGAAACGAAACAAAACTCTCAATAATCCATTCTAATATTCCAGCTTGAATAGATCAGCAAAACAAAAACGTTATAACGAATAGAATTATTCACAATTTATACTTCTAAAGTGGAAATAATACGGGAAAACACGTCAGCTTAAGAAGAAATAATATTTGCTATTGGCCACAGCAGAGCTTCATTTCCACTTTAATTTAGTCAGGTCGACAGGCTTTATATAAATGTATCTCTTTAAACATTTATAGTATCATAAAAATGGAGCTGAAGTTTAATCTCCAATTTTTAATTAGTTTTTTGGCGCACATAAAATTATTTGATGCTTTGCCGTTTAAAAATGTGCTTGGTTTAATGCAGCCCTGCTCACTCACATATTTTTATTATCACTCAAGAGCAAATAGTGAAAACGAAAGTGATTTCCACTTGGCCCTAGGAAGTTTAAAGATTGGTCCGATAATAACTTATCGCATAATGATTGCTCGTGAGATATTCCAGTATTATAAATTTGCAGCGAATAGAAGGCGAAAATTTGCAGAGTGTGTAATCCATCTTGTTTCTCCTTTTGACTTGAAATCCTACATAAATATGCAGAACAATGACCCCATCTTTCCGGATTACTTGGTCATTTTAAATAATAAGAATGATCGAAAGTATGATTCATACTATATACTAGATTTGATCGCTCCAGGGGTAACTGTAATGGAAGTAGACAAGTCTAAAAGTGTTTCACTACTTTGCCTTCCACGTTCGAGACACTCTGTAGAGTTAATTCCAAAAGAGGTGGATTCGCGAGAGGCTCTAGGCAAGTTTTGGGTGAAGCTTCATTCCAACCTAAGAGACATCCGGGTTAGAACAGACGTTGCAGTAGTTCTGAGTGAGTTTATTTTTAATAAAGACCCGTCAGAAATTTGTAGATTGTATGTAAACTCAATATATTACACGAAGCCCACTGAGTGCACCCTTTTACTCGTTGGAAACAAGTTGAATCTAACATTTTCAAAGAAGTCTAGGTTTTCTAGTGATTATGAGCATTCAGAACTTGAGCTAGGAATTTTGGCAGAGGCTGAACATATTCTAAAATATGTTAATCGATTAAAAATTATTTCGTATGGGGTTGAATATCAACGCTATGGCTTTATCGTTATGGTTAGTGATATTAATGAATTTAAGGCGGAGACGACAATGGAAGGTGTTGTAAGTCCGTTTGGGTGGGAAGTGTGGGTGGCTGTTGCAGGAACGAGTTTATTCTTGGCTTTAATAATAAGCTGGAATGGAAGAGGGTATTGGAAAGGTTTTAGAAAAGTTTTGTGTGGTTTATGGTAGAGATGGCAATGTTTAAACAGAAAACAGTTTAAACTTGTTTATTTTGTTTTTGTTTAAACAAAATTTAAACAAGTTTATGATTTAAAATAAGCATTAAACAAACATAAACAAACGTGTTTAAACACGTTTAACAAAAAGCCCAATTTCCTATAACAAAAATACAAAATATGACTTTTCGAGCTTTCAAAATTAATAATTATCAGAATTACAATTATATGCGGCATATAATCATCTCAAATCACATAAATAAAATATTTGTAGTTTATGTATAAAATTTGCTTTTTCCGTAATTAGGATCTTAAAGATTATAATCAAAACTCAAAATGTAGCGGTTCGGGTCTACTCTGCCTACGAGAATCATTACATGACAAATTTTGTATTATTTGATAAAAAATTGCGATTTTCAGGAAATCTTCGAAAAATTTGTTTAATTTGTTTGTTTGTGTTTGTTTATGTTTGTTTTGTTTAAACATAAAGTATTTAATTTGTTTAAAGTTTAAACAAAACAAATTAAACAAAATTTTGTTTGTTTAAACATTGCCATCACTAGTTTATGGGCCATTCTAATTGAACAACCGGGGGAAAGTGTTGACAATTCGAATAAGAAAGTAGTATTATTGACGCTGTGGTTTGGCTGGACTTTGGTTGCCAAAGTTGTCACGAATGGTTATAGGGAAATGCTCTTTTCTACTTTGTCAACACCTCCAATCCCACTTATCCCTTCTAGCTTTGAAGACTTGGCGAAGAGTGGTTTAATGATGGGTACAAACGCCAAATGCAACACTGGCAATACTTATTATTCCTGCATCCGAGATAATGAAATTCCTAAAATTCTCTCTGGAAATCTAAATATTAATGTTGATTTAATGAAAAGTGTACAAAAGAGATTGATTTCATTCGCTTCTCGATGGGCGACGGACTTTGTAAGTTCAGTTTTGGTAAATGGATCAGCGGAAGAAGATAAGGGGAAGGTGATTCAAATCCCAGAAAGATTTGCGGTTATTGATAGTGAGATAATTTTAGGAGAAATGAAAGCGGCTTTAGAGCAAATGTCTAACACTTGGGTTTCGAAGAAGGTGGAGGTACCAATGTTTAATTTCTTGGGAGTAAATAATTTGCTTGGAAATTATCTCCATAATTTTGGAGAAAGGAATATCCCAGATTTATGAAGGTGGATTGTTTTTGAGGTGGGAAAAGTACTTTGAAAAGCAACATATAGCTAAAACAATTAGAAATATATTTACAGATTTGGATAAAAGTAAATATCAATTTCCATGGGGAGATGAGATAAAGTATTTATTTGAGAAAAATGAGCTTAAAAAGAGGTTCTTGCTGACAGAAGATTTTACTCGGTTGAGTTCTACTTTGGAACAATTCGCTCCAATTCCAAAGAAGGTTTTTGTTGGAATCATGAAATATTTATTGATGGGAATGGCAGGAAATGTGGCAATGTTTATTGTAGAAGTTGTTATTAAGAGAAAGACTAAATGCGTTAGTATTATTATAGATGTGGGACGATTGTTCATTTACCTTTGGCAAACTTTTGAGTGCTTTGTGAAAATGTTTTGCAAATAAAAAGTAAATTTAAATGTGGTCTGTAAATATATGACGTTAATCTTTTACTTTCTAACATGACTCATGTTACATGAGTTGGCTGGATATGCAAACTGAATGGAATTATTCATGATTTTTGTAGAATTTGAATTGAGTTTAGAATTGAAAATGTAGATTTATTTATTCAATGCAGCTAACCTTATAAAAATGTTAACGGTATAAAATATTTTATATGTTTAAACAACAATTGTAACTTTTAGAATTTAGCAACTACTATTAAACTTAATTATATGCAATAAGAACAGTTAAATTGTAATAATCAAAGTAATCAAATTTTTACTTAATATTCAATCAATGTTATCTTGCCCTTAACAGCAACATTCAAATCCGCAGTTGAATTTTATAAAGCTATCTAACTTACTATTTTCTACTTTTTTTTTCACACAGGCCATTTACACTTTTCTTTCTATAATTTTACTAATCAATTATATAATTGCAAGATGGTAGATTTAATTAAAATCTATGCGCATTCCGCTTATGCGCCTTTAGATGAGCTGACGTCTTAAAAGACCAATCACACTTGTCACAATGATAATCTCTTGCATTTGAGTGAGTAAGTGCATGTAAAGTCAACTCTGATTTTGTTAAAACCTTCTTCCCACAAATCTTGCATGAGAACTGCTTTCCCACATGCGCCTTCAGGAATTGATGTCTCCGATTATGCCATGAATCAAATCGCTTTCCACATCCGGGACTTTCGCATTCAAAGTGGAGTTCACCCATGTGTTTCCTAATATGATTGTTGAGAGGGTATTTAGTCAGAAATAATTTTGAACACATCTCACACTTGAATTCTTCTATTATTTTGGAGTGAGTCTTGCTATGAGCACGGAGTGATGAGCAAATTCCGTTGGGCAATTCTTGCAAAAATGTTGTCGTTCTTGGGTGTGGTAGATAAGGTGGGCTTGAAATGTGGAAAGGTTTGGAAATTGTTTCTCACAAAAAACACAAATATTAATGTTACTGTTGCGAATCAAAATGACCACCGGCCAAATTATTCACCGTCGTAATTAAGATGACGCCAAGACTAAATAAAGTGCGTTAACTCACTGATAAAAAACTTCTCGTTTTCTCACTATCGAGGACACTGTCGCTCGTTTATTTTTAATTGAACTCAATCGTAATTAAATCACAGTTTTTCTTTCTCGTTTTTATCAATTACTCAATTTTTCTTAACAAATTCTCACTCGTATATTTCGTAAACACTCTTAATCAATCGCAATCGTAATTGCTAACCGCAATCTCTAATCGTAATCGTAATCTTAATCACAAATCGTTATCTTAATCGTAATCGTAATCATTAATCGCAATTAAAGTTAAAAAATTGATAAAATGCTAGAAATCTTAAATTAAATTGAGCTCTGTTGCTCCACACTCGTTCGTAGCTCAGAGAGGAATGATCCTCTTCACAATCTCGTCTATACTCGTACAATGCTTTTAGCAAGTCATGCTCTGTCAAATCCACTTACTATTCATATTTCGTAACACAGCTTATATGGCTTAATACGTACAAATCATTCTCAGAGGTAGACTGGCTTTTACACATTCATACCTAGCGCTAACACTTTAGGGGCATACTGAGACATTTTCACTCATACACTCTTTGTTCATAATTAATGCATTTTACCCATAAACATTATTTAAGTTATCTCAATAAAAATGCTACAAAGGTCTCTAAAAATCACGTCAATTAATCTCGAATAATTTATCTATTGAATAAACTCTAAAACGCCAAATTCGTATAAGTAATTTTGAAGTTATAAGACAAGAAAATTATCGATAGTTTTACATGTTAAATGTTCATAAGAGGACGTTGATCAGCGATAACTCTAATGGTAGGTTTATACTTGCTTTTCCTTCCCAAATAACGCAGCAAGAGCGAAGGAATTTGATTCGGAGCTCCTTTCCTCTTGCTCTGCTTTTCACTTCGCGTGCTCTTGCTTTCCTTCGTT